>CABHPQ010168544.1:34306-49516 GCA_902168405.1 Peromyscus aztecus | reverse complement strand
GGTTCAGGCTTATCAAAGGCAGATTTCAGAGGGTTCTTGTTATAATCATGCTTGGATTTAAAGTGTGTGACCCATCCTGTTTTAAAACCACACTTCTCCCCGGTGGAGCTCCGGGAGTCCAATTGGCAAGAAGGAGGAGGGTTTATGTGAGCAAGAGTTGTTGGGACCAGGGAGGTATGGAATACAGGGACGAGTGGCCAAACGAATGGAAACACATGAACTGTGAACCAATGGCTGAGGGGCCCCCAACTGGATCAGGCCCTCTGAATGGGTAAGACGGTTGATTGGCTTGATCTGTTTGGGAGGCATCCAGGCAGTTGGACCGGGTCCTGTGCTCAGTGCATGAATTGGCTGTTTGAAACCTGGGGCGTAGCAGAGATGCTTGGCTCAGCCTGGGAGGAGGGGACTAGACCTGCCTGGACTGAGTCCACCAGGTTGATCTCAATCCTCGGGGGAGTCTTTGCCCTGGAGGAGATGGAAATGGGGGGTGGGCTGGGGGGAGGGGGGCGGGGCGGGAGGGGTGAGAACGGGGGAATCTATGGCTGATATGTAAAGTTGAATTATATTGTAAAATAAAATAAAATAAAAAACCGCACTTCTCAGTGAACTCAAATAGCACAGACTTTACCCATCTAATGTCCGTGAAAGGACCAAGAAAATGCCATGTCAGGGTCATAATAATCCAGTTAAAATCTAAGCCTCAGTTCTATCTTCCTAAAACTAGACAAGGGTTTCTGAGGAAGCCATGAACAAAGGGCCATCAATCAACAATGCCCCTGACTCCAGGGATGAGAGGGACTACATGTACTAAGCCTGAGCCAGCCCCCTGCAATATCTCAAAGTAATGACCAAATATGGATAGATCCTGGGACATGTCCAAATATGCCCAAAGTTGGAATAGTTGCAGCACTAGCCTGGCCTTGCTAGCCCTAGCCAATCTGATGTACTAATGTAACCTCTGCTCTTGTTGGGGGACCAGCCTTGATCTGTCAAAGGGTTCTTGAATGGAAGAATGAGTAATTGAGAGATAACAGGGAAAAATATAGATCTAGATGGAGAGAAAGACAGAGAAACAGGAGAGCTTTGGGAGATCCCTTGGTCAATACCAAGCTGCCCCGAGTTTATTCATGATGAACTTTTTATACATCAGCAAGCAGATGGGCAGAAGACTTTTCCTTTCCACGGTCGAGGTATAAAGTACCAACAAGTGTAGACCCTTCAAAACATCTGGTACCCACACTTTTCGCCAAATCATACTATTATGCAGCCCTGCTGGGCAAAGCAAGCTCAGACTTTCTGACTTTGAGTAAGGCCTTACTAGGGAGCCATTGTGGGCCCCTACACACTTGCTTTGCCAATCATACATAGGATGACCTAACTGCTTCTATAATTCCTTTAGCTGTGTATAAAAAGGAGCCTGTGAGATTCTCTTGGGGTTGCTATTTTGCCTTTGTGTCAGATTTGTGGCCCCAGCATGCTGGAACCTTTACTCTTGGGATAGTAGATGCTATTGCTTATTGCATACATGGATGGTATTCTTTTGGGGGATGACTCCAGGACCGTAAGAGTCCATTACACTGATCATGGGGTTTTGACATACAGCATCAGTTTTTATGTACTTTTCTTTTTCTCAAAGCAGTAAAACTCTAATCTCAGTCTTCATTCACTGTCTTTTTAACTTCTCCAGGTTGCAGTCTCTTCAGTACTCTGACAAAAGATAGATGAGCTCTCCTTGCTGGTCCAACTCACAAAGTGGACATTAGATCTCCAATCTTGTTCTGAGTCCTTAGCCAAAAACTGAAGCATATATATAACTCTTTCTTCATAAGAAAATATATACACCGTTTTCACATACTGTTAGTAACATTGACACTCTAACATTATCAATTACCAACAAAATTTTTTATGTATTGACAATCTATATCAATAAGGATTTAGGCTGAGGATGATACTTATTGTAAAAAAAAATCTAAAAATCTGAAAGTATATTGTTAAATAATTCATAAAAGGTTTAGTACTAAATAATACCAGATGTTGTTTAGAGCACACAGGAAAAAAAACTTGATGCTCTCTTCCATATAGAGTTCATATCCAAGTATTAAAGGAGACTAGCCTCAGACATTGTGGACTACTTTTATAATCCTGAGAGTGGGAAGGCAGAAGTCAGCAACCATATTTTGAAGTTACATAGTAAGTTCCATGATATCCTGGGCTACTTAGGGAATTAAAGGCCATTTTGCCCTTTTAATGTGACTTTCTCAAAACAAATGAATAAACAAAACATACCAAAACAAAACAGGAAGAAAAAAACAGTATCAGTGAACATTATGATGCTTTTTGTCCTATGTATAATTTCATTTCAATTTCCTATGCAGGCACTAAGAGCATATGGCTTACCATAATTATTGGATTCTTCTAAAGAACAGTTTCCTATCACATCTACAGGAAAATCATTTCATATTGTGGTGGATTGAAAAAAAATGGCCCCCAAAGGGAGTGGCACTATTAAGAGGTGTGGTCTTATTGGAGGAAGTGTATTACTGTGGGGATGGGCTTTAAGGTCTCATTTGCTCAAGCTTCCATCAGTTTGACAGTCAGTTGACTTTCTGTTGCTTGCACGATGGAGCACTTTCACTTCCAGCAATATGTCCACCTGCATGTCACCATGCTCCCAGTACTGGTGATGATGGACCAGACCTCTGAAATTGTAGCAAGCTATCCCAGTCAAATGTTTTCTTTATAAGAATTGTCATGGTCATGGTGTCTCTTCACAGCAATAAAAACCCAAGACACATAAATAGCAGAGATTGTTTCATAGTTCACAGGAAAGAAGATAGTTTATCAGTCCCTAACATATATAGCGTCCTTAAAATAGTCCAGCAAGGAAACCATAAATCCAGTAGGAAGTGTGACTCTGAAGATGTAGAAAAAGGATATAAAAACTGAATATGTCCAATAGAAGCAGAAGCTGCTAAGAGAAATTGTACAGACAGAGACACTGCCAGTAGGTGAAACTAAAGGCACTTAAGAGGAAGCTCTTACATATGCATGCCTCTTTCAAAAACAGAAAACTCTAATATTTTCAAAATCATTAAGTACTCTGTCCTACAAATCCTCTGAGATCACGATCAAGGTATTAAATTTAACATTAAAATTTGTATTTGTTATTTCAATACTTTGCTTCAGATTAACCTCTAAATATTTTGAGTTAAGATTTTATTGTAAATTTTCTGATTCTGTATATTTAAAAAAACATTAAAAATCTAAATTTTCTCCAATCAATATATTATTTTATTAAAATTGAGGGGAAGAAGTAGATAAATAATTGGGGATAAAAATGTGGAATTGAAATCGCAATAATATTGCCAAATAGAGTAAAAGGAAAACACTGTATTGCTATTTTAAAAGTGCAGATAAAAATGAAAATTATTAAATACATGAAAGTATAAAATTAAAATTATTTTGAAAACTCTAGAGTTCACAACTCATTTCATATTTTAATTAAATACTTGTAAAACAATCTTAGCTTTATAAAGAAATTGTATTGAATTCCTTGCTACTTCAGTATCACATACCACATAGCTTCCTCATTATATTATCAAGGATAAGTATACACAAATATATTCCTAAATATAGCTTGCTCAGTCTGTACAATGTTACTTATATGTATATTTTCGGGGATGACAATTTTGGTATTAACAACCAGTTTCTGTACTCTTGCCTGGGGAAGACGATTTTTTCCACTCTTAGCATTTCTTAGTTGTCTGTAGCTCTTGAGTAGGATTGATAATTATCTTCTTTATACCAGTGACTAATTTACCAAAGAATAGAGCTAGTAAACTATTGTTTTTTTGCCCCATTTACCTACTGATGAATACCTAACTTTCTTCCAAATTTTGTAAATAAGTAAAATTGATATTATTATCTGGGTGTTGGTTTCTATGGGGACATACATATGTTTTTTGAAGAATATTTAAGTACTCTGATCAGTGTATAATAAGCTGATGAACTCCATAAAAGGTTAACAAACTGTCATGCTATTTTGCTTTTCTACTTTCAACAAGCAAGAGATCTCATTTCTAAAATTCACGTAGAATGTTTGATAATGCCAATATTTTGAATTTGTAGGCACACTAAGGAAGCATGGTTTTAGTCAATTGCTTTCATCTGCAATTTCTGATGACAAAAGGTACTGTTGTTTCCTGTGGTTATTCACCATCTGTATGTTGTCTTTTGTAGAGTGCCTGCTCAGAAGGTTTACTCAATTTCAATTGTGTGTTTCCTGGTATTGCTTAAATCTAAGAGATTTTTGTGTGTTTTGGATGCTATGCTGTTTGCCAGCCAGAAATTCTGTAAAGACATCCCGATTTGCTGCTCAGCTTTCCCTTCTTAACAGCACCTCTAACTTGTAGAAGTTTTTAATTTCAGATAATTCCTTGATTTTTCATTCCAATTTCTTACTTCATGGTCTGTAATCTCAGTTTTGTATCCACAAAGTAATTAGATAATTAAAAAGTCACCCAATGTCTCCAAATTAGCTTGTAATAGAACTTTTACTGCTTAGCATTATATTTTTGGAAAAGAGATCCACTTTGAGCTCAACATTTGATGAAAGGTATAGCACTGTGCTTTAACTTTCTGTTTGCTTGGTGATACCTGTTTACTTGTAATGGAAATATTAATTGTAAAAGTAGCCCTTTATCATTTGAGTTAGTCTGTAATTTTGTCAGAGATTAGAGAATGATGTATGTTTGGATCTATCTCTGACTCCTTTGTTATACCTAATTCCCCCTTTTCCTTATGCCTTCTCTCAAACCATATTGTTTGAAGATAAACAGAGTCATAGAAATTCTTGAAATCAGGTGGTTATTTTCTTTTAATTTATTTCTTCTTTAATACTGTAGTCAATTATATAATCAGTTCATATATATCTTCAAATAACTTGCTAGATTTTCCACCAAGATTAATTAAATCTATACAGAAAATGAGAAAAGATAACAATGCAGATTTAGTAAGTCTCCCTTTAATTAGGCACATGGGCTAGCTCTTTATATATTCATGTTGATACTACTACTCACTTTTGACCATCAATAATTTAGTTGACTATGGTTGCATGCAAAGCTAGAAAATATGCTATTTAGATAGGAAGGTATGTGCACATCTAAGATTTACAGGTGTTGTATTCTATAAGAAAATAATTTGGGAGCTAGTAAGACAAATGCATCTGCATGTTAAACTTTGCATCTGGGATAAACACCATGACCTAAGGCAAATTAAGGAGTTTACAATGGCTTATGGTTCCAGGAGGCTAGATTTCCATCATTTCAGTGAGGCATGCTATCATGAGGTTGAGGGATCATATCTCATGAGAGAGGGAGAGAGAGAGAGAAACAGAGAGATTGGGAGAGAGAGAGAGAGAGAGAGAGAGAGAGAGAGAGAGAGAGAGAGAGAGAGAGAGAGAGAGAGAGACTGGAAATAGGTGGAGGCTATGAACTCTTAAAGCCTCTGCCAGGTAAGTACTTCCTGCAGCAAGAACCACCTCCAAAAGTTTTAATAATGTCTCCAGATAGTGACAATAACTGGGTTCCAAGTGTTCAAATACATGCATCTATGGGGAATATTTTTCATGCAAACTGATACAATGATCATTTCAATCTTTCAATTTTATAAAAGAAATGCTTATGTTTTTATAAAAATATATAAAAAATTTATAAAATTTATAAAAAAATAACCAAAGTCAAATGGCAAGAGATTAAAAATAACTATAAATTAATTATTTAGTAAAATTAAATTTTGTTGCATTAAAATGTTACATATTTTGAAATGTCTATCAAATAGAAACCATACAATTGATTGTTGCTTTAGTGAAAAATATTAAATATCAATAATACAGTTACTAGTTCCCCAGAAAAATATGAATAAAAAGTTTGATTTCTACAATTAATAATCTAGAGAATTAAGATAGCATTTATTTTCAAATTTATGTTAGTTAAGGGCTTCTAAAGACTGAAATGTTAAATCTTAAAACCAGATTATATAGAAATGTTCTACTATTTTTTCTTACCATACATAATCTTGGCTTATTTCGACTCATAACCTTTTCAAACCTTAAAGCTGAAAGTGCTTCAGGAAAAATGTCTACTTCTATATGTATACATATATTATTTTTATGGATCAAAATACCTAAACTAGAATATTTTTACACAGGTAAAAGTGGCAAAGATCACTAAGAAGAATTACTTAGATCAAATGAAATTACTTATAATTGTGTCTGTGGCATCAGATCCCTCTAAACTGCCTTATGGCACTGCAGGATCCATATTATGTGTGAGTTTGGGGCACAGTACTCAAATTCAAGTCAGTGACAGATGCCATTTTCTTCATGTTGTTCTCCTCATTAGTCAAACCAGATGACTCAGGGCATCAGGTACTCTTGCCTTCATTTCAAAAAAGAATGAGACCTTGGGTGCTGTCCTTTGATAATTCACCAAAAGTATGTAAACATGTGCCTCTGATATAATAGGCCTGAGATGACATTTTAGGCCAGAGGATATTTTGAATTTCTCTGACATACATATTTGACACTTTCAAAAACTTGTGTTTTAGAGTAGATTTAGAATTCTACTTTTAACTATGTGTTTGTGGTACTATTATGAACTTAGGTCCTTTGACTTAAGAAGTATCCTTTTAGACCTTTATATATCATTTTTATTATTGTTTTCAAAAAGAATGATAATATTTTCAGATTATTTGTGGAGATGAACCATCTTCACATTAAATATAGAATAACATATTTTCTCTTAACATCTGTCTCTGATAATTATTTTCAATCATGACTCACTTTCATGGCCACTGTATTGAAATATTTAAATTTAACAGGATTAGGGATGGATAGATGGCCCCGTGTTTAAGAGCATTTATTCATCTTTTGAAGAACCAGGGTTCAGTGTCCAGTAAACATATAGTGGCTTATAGCCATCTGTAATTTCAGTTCCAGAGGATCAGATTCCATCTTCCAGCCCCAGCGGGTGCTACATGCATGTTATACACAGACATATATTTAGACAAAATACCTGCAACATAAAATAAAAATAATTCTTTTTAAAAATGAAGAAAATCAAGTACTTTTCAATAACACTGCTAATTGTTCTTTATTCCTATGGGAAAAAATTGACTTAGAGTGCACATAAAATTCTTCATTACTCTAGCTGTATAGAGAAAAGTAAATAAAATATTCTTACCATCTTTAGAAAATATAGTATGCTAAGGAGCTGAAACCAAAAATGAAGAGAGCATCTGGAAACAACAGACTGTTCAGCATAAGCAAAAATTCCCAACCGATTTGCTGGCCACCATGTATTATCCCCATTAAATGGGTCAGACACCAGAGACATATTTTTTGTAGAATAATGAAGTGAGCGAATATAGTTTTTGTACTCTTTCTTCAATTATAATAAAATTGTTTCTCTCTTCACATTCACTGTCTTTATATCGTGTTTTAGAATATTTTTCCTATGACACATGTTGCATACTTATAATGATACTGTTCTGACACCTAGAGAAACAGATGAATATTAGACAAAAGTAAAACCAGCAAGTCTTGAGTTGGGAATGATGATTCAGTGTGCATAATACTTCTGTAGAAATGAGAGAACAGAACTCAAGCAAAGTAGGCTTGGTAGAGTGTGTCTATAAAACTAGTGCTCTGACTTCAAGGAATGAGGTGGAGATAGGATCCATACATGCTCATGGGCCAGCTAGCCTGGTATGCTAATTTGATAGACAGATCCTCTCTCAATCCCTATAAAGGAAGGAACAAACACACAGGGTCTCTCTCTCACTTTCTGTTTACACACACACACACATACACACACACACACACACAAATGCATACACAATTCTCTCTAAGATTATCACATCAAACTTACAATAATAATTATTGAATGACTCAGTTATGATTCTGCTCCTTGCCTTTGTGCAGAGCACAGAATATTCTAATTTCAACACTTCCAATTTCTCTGAAATTGTATTATTTACAAGAACAAAAAATTGTTTCAATTTGCCAGCCAACTAAACATTTTTTCTATGTTTATAATTGTGCCGTTAGAAAAGTTTACAATACTTATGTTCAAATCTTTTACATTCTCACATTTTGCCTTCTGTCACAGGAAACTTTCTGATTCTGCACATTGAATTTTCCACATGGATGTGGCACAGGGGACTGAGAAACATGGCTTCCTCTGTTTCTTCCATCCTGGTGTGTCAGTTTCCTGTCTTTTATAGATATTGTCAGTAAATTAAAAACAAACCCACTTAGCTGTTGATAATCTTTCACATTTCCATTCAAAAGTTTGTCAAGACATCTTTTAGAATTATTTTACCTCTTTCACTAGACTTGGTTCAAATCCTTCTGCTTGCATCCATCACCTCCATTGCTGTTGTGATGCTGGTTAGTATTGTAGTCTTTTGTTCATCTCTTTGTACAACTTTCTATTCATTACTCTAAGGACCAGTTGGAGCACAGAATATATATACACAACAATCCTCCAAAGTTCATATGAAACCCAATGAGTCCACTTACTGATGCATTTCTATTTATTTGGGTAGCGTTCTGCCTTAGAAATTATACTTTGAATTTTTTGATGTATAAGCTTGATTCACATCTATCACTTTTCTAACATTCTTATTACAATTTTAAGAAATGATATCAGTTATTAAAAACCCTTCGGCCTTTCACAGTTGCTCACTGTCACTGCATATAGAAACAATGTTTACCTGCATTCCAATGATACCAGTAAAGTTACTCTTACTCATGGCAAAATGGTACATTTGTTTACAGCATGTTATTTACTACACAAGAGTAATAATATGTCCCTATTTAACAGGTTTCTGTGCCTTAATATTACTTCTCTAAAAAACAAATACATAGTTTCTTTAATTTGGCTTTTTAGAGTTTCAAAATTTCTATTATATTTAATTGAACTGACTACAATATTTTCATATTACATGTGGAAACTAGCATTGATATTGGTAGATACTATTTTCTGCTTCATGTAATTGCTATTTAGAGCTGAGATAGGACTCAAAAGTGATCATATTCACAGGGGCCTTTTTCAGAATACCATTAGTTCACATAGGTTTATATCAGCCTCTCTAAGTTTTATATCAGCTTCTCTTGGGTATAGATAAGTGAAAATATTTTCTTAAACAAATGCACAAGGAGATAAATACAAAACAAAAGAAAAAATTGTCAGAAATGCTTAACCATATTAGTTATCTGTTCTGTGATGTTATTTGCTAAAATATTCAGATATCGTAAATCAAATGTTTGAACCACAACATATTCTATAGAAATAAATAAGTTAATAAAATATTGAACAACATCTTAATGACACTTTTATGAGTGACAGATATATTTAGGTACAGATATATCCTTTCTCCAATGTTCATCAAACACCTTCTATCGAAAGAAATATGTCAAATGTTGTGTAAATTAATTTTATTTATTGTTTTTTATTTTAAAATTTGTTTAATCACCATCTATTCTAAATAATTTTATATGATATAATTCCATTATTTTTTCATTTGTTTAAAAAATCTAACTTGAAGACAATGACTACAATGTCCCACTAAATGCTTTCTCAAAATTTTAATTCTTAATAAGCTAAATTTTTCATTGTTTTGAAATCTTTTGTACTGTAAATCTAATATTTGGTTGTTTCTCTTCAATATTTAATCACAAAATATTTTGTTTGTTATTAAAAATATATTCAATTTTCCAAACATCCAAGAATTCTTTTAAAAACTTAATGACAACACAATAGTAATTTTTGTTTGAGCTGAGAATCGAACCCAGGGCTTTGCGCTTCCTAGGCAAGCACTCTACCAACTCGGGCTGGAGAGACGGCTCATGGGCTGGAGAGATGACTCAGAGGTTAAGAACACAGGCTGTTCTTCCAGAGGTCCTGAGTTCAATTCCCAGCACCCACATGGTGGCTCACAACCATCTGTAATGAGATCCGGTTTCCTCTTCCGGCCTGCAGGGATACATGTAAACAGAACACTGTATATATAACACATAAATAAATCTTTAAAAAAAATCATCTAACTGTAACTTGTCATTTATCATCTATCTATTAATTTTATCTACAATACTCTGTTATGAATCTAGTACTTGTTATTTATATATCATCTGTCTACCATCTATCTATCATTTCTATAATCTCTTTTCTTTCTCTCTCTACATCTCTCATCTATTCAACACACTATCCACTTTGTCCTTCTGGAACAGCCTAACCCAGTAGCTGTTGCATATGAATGGACCCTTGCTCTTGTGTCATTACTGCTGTATTGACTTATTTGTTAAATATGATTTCACATTTTAAGAAAATTTTCAACAGAATAGGGCAGAGAGAAGTTACAGAGGTCTATTGGGGATGCATTAAATGAGAGATTACCACATGAAAAATAAATGTTATTTAAATTGAGATATTTTCCCAAAACAACTATGGTTCCAATGCTGAAAAATGCAACTTAAATTTGGCATTGGTCTTTTTTTTTATCACATTGGTTATAAAACTCCCAGAAATGTAATGATTCAAAAAGTTAAGAGCATATCTTACTTACACTTCATGCCTCTGAATGTGTCTGTGTGTGATTTTAAAGGCTTTTACAGCATCAAAGACATTGATTCCTGATGATACCTCTTATGAGAAGGTAAAATATCAAGAGTTTTTGAAAGAGTATTATGACGAGAGTTACATTAAAGATATTTTGTGTAAAGCCAGACAGAGATTTGAGAGGTTCTTTTATTTTAAATGGCTTCATGAATTGCAGTTTGGATTTAAAGGGAGAGAGAGAGAAAGAGAGAGAGAGAGAGAGAGAGAGAGAGAGAGAGAGAGAGAGAGATATTCAAATTAGTCATCTGAACACAAGGAGAATTTCAGCTATTGAGCTGATTAAACATCTCATGAGAGCTGCCAGATTCTAAAAGCTCTAATTGATAATATTTTTTAAACCTAAAGACTTTTAACTGTGTTTACTGTTTATAGCTTGGGCTTGTTACCCTGGGCAACAAGAGTGCTAGCCATAAAGATACTGTCACATACAATTTTAGGATGATGGTCTCCAATTCCTTATGGACACTGTCAAACTGAAGTCCTTAAGAAATGTATTTATGCATATATATGTATATATATAAACAAATATATGAAACATGCTTTATTGTTTTGCACTTTTGAAATCATTTCCTGAGTAAAGAGTCAGTCTTTCCATTAATGGATAAATAGTGTACTAGATATTCCATGAGTTGACTTAAAAATAATTTCATTCTTTCCTGTGAATAAAATGGAAAATATGACCTACCTATCACATACTAAAAGAAATTGTCAGTTTTTTTTTCTTTTGAATCAAAAGATTTTGGCAGGAACATAATATTCTCTTTATAAACAGTTTGATCCTTTGCCTTATTTTATAGACTCCATTTATCTGATTCTACCTCTGCCTCCACAGTCTTTGGGTTCCAGACTGATTAGCCCCTAATTTATTTGGCATACTGTCACTGTGTTCCACATAGAATAGCTAAGAAGCATATTTTGTGTTGGTAATCTGTGATTTTATTTAACACTTTGTGTTTTCCTTCTGTTTGGTGTGATGTTTTCCTGACTTATTGGTAACTATCTCCTGACAATGTGTTACTCCCTCCTTCTATGAATTGGTTGGCTGTCTACCCAACTAATTAATTTATATCCTTTTCATTTCCTTGTCTCACTCCAACTCATATTCTCAAAAACTGAGTTATTGTATAAATATTCCTGTTATTTCAACTCTATCACAGACTCTCAGAATATCAAGGATTTTATTTGAAATCTTATATTTTAAATATTTCAACAGTACCTTTGCAGGTCAGAAAATATCTTCTCATGTAAAGATTCATATTACAACTACTTCAAAGCTATCTACAAATAAAAAGTTTATTTTATTTTTCTTATATGTAAAAGAAGCAACACTTGAAACTAGCTAGAAGAAACTATTACTTTTTTCATATACCTTTTAACTTATGTACTTTTATCTACTGATAGTAGAAATTAAAATTGCTGGTTAAACCAGTTGTCCAAAATCATATATTAGAATACACACACACACACACACACACACACACACACACACACACACGTACATATAATACTATGTTTATATGACTATCCTTATTCTTAGAAAATAGCTAAAGGCTGTGATCTTCTAACAAAGATGCACTGTTATTCTGATATTTCTAAAAATATTTTTCAAGACCTAGAAAGATGTTTTAATATATAGAGTGCTCATGGCTCTTACACAGGATCCTGGCTCTCCTACCAGGTGACGTTGCAATCACCTGTTTCTCCAGTTCAAACGGATTGCTCTCTGGACTCTGAGGGTACCTGCATTCCTGTGATACACAATTAAACTCATGTACACACACACACACTCACACACAGAGCGAGCGAGCAAGCGAGAGAGAGAGAGAGAGAGAGTAAAATAAATAAACCTTTAAATATTTTTTCCATAAAAAACTATTGCCAAATATCATTAGCATTTTTCTCTACAAAAATAACAAAAAAGGCTTTGAAAACAAACCAAGAGTTCAATTGAGAAGTCGAATTGCCTCATGTACTCATAAAATTATATATATATATATGTATATATATATATATACATATATATATATAACTTGATTTCCACTTCCAATGCCTTTTGTTGTCACCTATATTTAGGGAACTCATTTTATTTTTCTTGCCTTGGAAACTGTCACAGTCAAGGATAGTAAGCAAGTGGATTATTAGATGAAACACAGATTAGTATGTATGGACAGTTGTTCAAGAATCTTTAATATTCACTAACCTAAGAAGAAAGAGAAGAGAGAGGAATGAAACAACACTGAGAAAAAGACAAAGCAAGATCATGCTCAAAGGAGAGCTGAGTGAGTGTGTGTTTGAATCTAGGATGGCCATTTAGAAACAGCCCGCTCTGGATGAGGAGGCTGGACTTGCTCAGCTGGGCATCATTGGATGGTTCAGACTGGGTAGAGCGGCATTTGGGAACCACGTCATTTCAGAAGCAAGAATTTCACAGAGATAGAAAGTTCCAAAATGAATTGGAGAAAGATTTTCACAGATTTACTGAATATAGGAATGTCTGAAAAGAAGTGCTCAGAAACAAGAGTAAGCCATACTTTAAAGTTTTGAATTTTGTATCTTGATACCTTTAGAACAATATCCCAATGGCCCTCTCTGCTCCTCTGCTCTTCCCTTCCTCTCTCCTCTATTCCTCTCATCTTGTTTCTCCTTAGGTTCCTTCCTTTCTTTCCGTTTTCCTGTTTATTTCTCCCCTTGTTCCTTCTCTCTCCATTTATACTGTGTTCTCAAAATACATATTAGATTAATTTAAATATATTGCAGGTTTAAAAATTCTTTTTTTTTTTTGGTTTTTAGAAACAGGGTTTCTCAGTGTAGTAAAAATTCTTTTAGTGACGAAATACACAGCATCTATTACTTTTCTGTTCTCAAAGTTTTTATTTTTGCACATATCAAATAAAATCATATTTTTGTACCACTACTCTGTGATAAAACTACATAGAAGAATGCCAGCAATGCCGCATACATGACAGAATCTTGCTCCTGTGTAACCAATTCTAATGTGCACCACCTGCTCCGTTCATCTGCTGCTGTCCTCAGCTTCTAGTAAGCACTACTTTCTGCATGTTCCCATTGCCCTTTGTCTTTTCCAGAACACAGTAGGAAAGCCATGTCCTGTTAGTAACTGCAAACAGAAATGTCATTCATTTAGGATAAATTCTATAGATCACTCACTTTTTGGTTTTTCTATAATTTATCTTCTTCATGCAAATAATCCTTTCAGATGAGAACTATTTACAATTGAAATACCATATATGCAGCACACAGCCTTCTGGCCATGTCCAGTATTGAACAGTAATAACAGAACAAATAGCAGAAAGCTGAGAAAAAGTAGACACTGAAAATTTTCAAAAGATTTGGAAGCTTAAGTAATCAAGTATGAGATGGTGTGGTAGATCAACACCACCTGTTTCTGTGGAAAATTATCTATATTCTTCTCTTGTATGAAGCCTGCCATAAATTCAGGGTAAGAAAACACTACACTTTGTATTAAACTCCTGTTCTTATTTATGTGACAAATTTAATTATTCCTGAAAAATTATTTTATGTATTTTCATCTTCCTCTTAGTTCTTTATATTCCATCTTTGGGAAATATACTCAGGACTTCTGTTTTGCACCAAGGTTTTTTCGTTGTTGTTCTTCAGGTCCTATTTCACATTAATCTGTGAGATTCAAAGAGGCAAAGAAAAATCTCATTTGCATAAACTATGCTGGCACCTGGCATGCTACTGAGAATATAATAATCAGTAAATGTGTGTTGAGTGAATGAACTGATGACAGACTTGCAGTGATATTCCAATACATGTATTGCTTACTTTTAATAACCTCTTACATATTTGTGATTGAATGTGTGCTTTTAATCCAAGTACTTCCATTTCTCCTTTCTTCTATTATACACATTAGGTTTTAGCCAGTTCCAGAGATGTAGTTCACTGGAGTTTGTTAGCACCCTCCCTGCTTTTGTACTTTAGTGTAACCTGTCACACTGGTGGACTGGACTCTGTAACAGCACATCAGTGACTCTCCCCTCTAATATGAGGAATGGCTGTTGGTTCTGTTTGTACTGTTACCCTATGACTGACTGATTTTTTTTTCTTCACAGTTTTGAATATGTGTGTGCTTATGTTTGTAGAAATGCAAATGTATGTGGGTGTCCATGTGTATGTAGAAGACAAGTGTCAACGCTGAAGGTCTTCAGGTCAAATTGGGTCTTGTCTTTCCAAAACTTTTTAAATTATTGCTGGATTTACTGTTTTTGTGTATATGATTTCTGTGCCTCTGTGTATACATGTGCACCACATGTGTGTCTAGTGCTTGCAGATGCCAGGAGAGGACACCTGTTGTGAGCCACCATGTAGGTGCTGGGACTAGAACCTGGCTCTTCTGGAAGAGCAATCAGTGCTCAAACCACTGACTCATCTTTCCAGCCCTGTCTTGTCTCTTTTCCTTTATTCTCTTTTATTTTCCTTTTCTTTCCTTTCCTTTCCCTTTCTTTCTTTCTTTCTTTCTTTCTTTCTTTCTTTCTTTCTTTCTTTC
>CABHPQ010168544.1:23206-34296 GCA_902168405.1 Peromyscus aztecus | reverse complement strand
TCTTTCTTTCTTTCTTTCTTTCTTTCTTTCTTTCTTTCTTTCTTTCCCTCCCTCCCTTCCTTCCTCCTCCTTTCTCCCTTCCTTCCTTCCTTTCTTCCTTCCTTCCTTCTTTCATTCATCTTGTTTTTTTTTTTTTGAAACAGATAACTTGTATCCAACACCCCAACACCAGGATTACAAGCATTTCCTGCAGTACCTGGCTTTAAATGGGTTCTGGGGATCTTAACGCCAGTCCTTTATTGTTCACAGTGAGAACTTCAACAGTTAAGATATCTTCCTAACCTATTGAACCTTTTTTGAAATTACAATGCTGAGAGTGTTTTTGGATCTTTTCTATTGCCAGATTTGGAGGGTGAGCATCTGTTACATTGTTTCTTCTCTCTGGCTATCCTGTTATTTGAAGAGCTTTCAGCATAAGGGTGGGAGGGCGAGGCAGAAATTCTTACAGCTCATTTCCCACAGATATCATCACCATATGTAGACCTTGTATTAGATAAGACAAGTTAGTCATGTGGTGAATTATAAGAAGCATGCTGATAGACATCCTGACACAGAGAAAGATGGAAAATAAAATAGTGAGCTAGAAATAAAACACTGACATTTGGTACCTGTTTTTAAAACAATGCAGAAACTTTTAACCCAATATATTTTACTTTTGCATTTATTTATGCACACATGTGGGCACACTTGTCTCTGTGTGTGTGACACACACACACACACACACACACACACACACACACACACACTCGTGTGGGTGATTCTATGCATTGTTTTCCAGAAGTGATGACCAGCAATTTTGCTAATGGGTGTGGAGGAAGCAATGCCTGAATCATAGACTATGAACAGGCTAGAGTCTGTTCCATCCTCACAATGAAGAATCCAAACTTTCCTAAGTTTCCACAGACTGTTAAGAACTGTAAAATGTGATCCCTATTATAAGAGCCAGTTTTGTGAGTATATTGTGGTGGCTTTGGTTGGAAAGCCAATGTTGTAGAGACCCTAAGGAAGGTGGTCAGATGACAACAATTGAGAGCCCAAGGGCTCCATCACACAGTCAAGGAGGAAAATGAAGGGAAAGACACATGCCTTTTGGTCAGTGTACGGAGCAGTGAGTAGCTTCACATGCAGCATGTCTTCTGGTTACTCATTATGTACATTTCCCATGCTCTCTCATTGCTCCAGGTCTATAACTGCTACAGCTCAGTGAGTGATTATTTTTTTCCCAATTGAAGACTTCATTTATGCTTTAAAACTTACAATGAAATCTATCTACTGAAACTGGTGTCCTCGAGGAACTAAATACTATTCAACTACTGTCTAGTTTCCAAAATGTTCTGATATTAAAAGTGTGTGTATGTGCATATTAATATGCACAGAGGTATCTCTTGCCATTCAAAATTCATATTTTAATACTGGTGATTTCTTAATTAATGTCCTTTTACGTTTTTTTTAATTTTTGATATGATATAATTATATTTCTCTCTTCCCTTTCTTACATTTAATCTCTCCTATGTACCTCTCCTTGCTTTCTTTAAATCTATGGCCTTTTTTGTTGTTACTATACACACACACACACACACACACACACACACACACACACATATACATATATATATATATATATATATGTATACATTCATAAGTCACAAATAGCTACCTTATTCTGCTACTCTGTATGACTGAAATCTGTTAAATTCTACTGAAAGTTGAATGAATCTTTAAAAGTAATCTATTGGTTGAAATGAGGATTTAAGATGTAGAGTTATGATTATATCTTTCGTTGTTGCTCTTTTATCATTATTATTATTATTTTGACTTAGAAATTGCAAAACCTAGCTATTACCAAAATCTTACAACAGATTCATGTTTTCTTTACATAACAGGTATGAAATTATTCTATCTGAGAACCACAGGCTGTTGTCACTAGCAGGGATTTTTGGTAATATGTAACAAGTTATGTGAAGGAATACATCAGTGACTTCTGTATGGTAGGAAGATTTTTTTTCAGGCATCAATCATTTCCATTACATTTTGTATTGCAGAAGATAAAGTTGTGTATAAACTCAGGCCCATCTCAGTACAAAGAAGAGAACTAATGTCTCATCAGAGACATTTTGAAACATCAGAGGCTAAAGAATGTGGAGACAAGAACAACTTTATGGGGTACTTTTAAGATTACATTTGAAAGACATGTCATAATCTAACACCCTAAGACTCATTGCTCAGGTTTGTTATTAGAACAATTGCTTGGGGTAGGCATTTAAAGAGACAGAAATCTCTACAAATACAATGGATTTTCATTGGCTTGAGGTTAACAGAATAGATGCACAAGGAGACATATTAAAAAAATAGAGTAGTTACCACCTGCTGGTAATCATCATGCCTGTGTTTATTATGCTAATTATGTATGTTACTTTAGTTTCATTTATTCATTCATACATTCTTATGTTCATTATGTAACATATAAATCAGAGAATGATGACTCCACTTGACAGAATCCAAACTATACAACAGGCATGACACTGACATATTCTAAATGGAGATACTTATGTTCATTTCTTGAATTTCCTTTACATTTTTGAATTCATGCACTTATTTAGCTTTATAATGTGAATACATATTACTTAAACAATTTTCCTTTGGCTTATTAGATTTTAGTTTTTGACTTATCTTTAAAACTTAATGCAAAATAATTGTGGGCCAAGTAAAATAATAATGAAATATTTTAATACACCAGAAAAAGAAGCAATTACTTGCAGTTGACCAATTTTTTTGTGTATTTGGGATGTTGAAAACATAAGCATTCAGACTGAACTTACAGATTAATACCATTAATAATCATCTGTTTGTAATGTTTGATTTTTGAAGTTGCCTCGTTTATATGCACCATATTCTTCATGATGTAATTTGACTTCAATGAAAATATTCCTTTGGCTAAAACTTACATTCAAATTGAAACCATTGGTTGTGTTTGTTTGGTTGGTTTTGATATATGAAGAATAGTGTTTCCACACGATGATTTTTTTTTGGGGTGTCTGAACTCTCAAAGGATAATATGTATGGATAACATCCATTTAGTGTTTTTCCTTTCCAGAAATATATTGTGTATTGCAGGACCCACATCCAGCTACCTTCTGTTATTCATCTACTTTCTATCTGTGAATGATACCAATGAAAATAGTTATTCTCAGGTGATCACATAGGGTATGGGGGATGAGATTATAAGGGAACAGGATGGTTGAGGAACAAGAACAGAGTAGGAGAGCAATGAACGAGATATCTTGATAGAGGGAGGTATCATGGGGATAGGGAGAAACCTGGTGCTAGGAAAGTTCCCGGGAATCCAAAAGGATGACTAGTAGCAATAGTGGAGAGTGTGCCTGAGTTGGCCTATCTGGGTAATCAGATTGGTGAATACCCTAACTGTCCTCAAAGAGCCTTCATCCAATAACAGGATGGAAGCAGATGCAGAGATCCACAGCCAAGCACCAGACCGAGCTCCAGGAAGCCAGTGTACGAGAGGGAAGAGGGATTCTATGACCTAGGGGCATCAAGATCATGATGGCGAAATCTACAGATATAATTGAAGCAAGCTAGTGGGAACTCATGAACTTTAGACCAAAAAAGAGCCTCCATGGGACTGGGTTAGGACCTCTGCATAAGCGAGTGAGTTATGTAGCTTGGTCTGTTTAAGGGGCCCCTGAAAGTGGGATCAGGATCTCTCTCTGGTGCATGAGCTGGCTTTTTGGATCCTATTATCTATGACGGGACAAGCTGCACAACTTTGATGCAGAGGGGAGAGGCTTAGACCTTCCTCAACTGAATGTACCAGGTTTTGCTGACTCCCCATGGGAGACTTGTACCTTCTTGGAGGAGAAGATGGTGGTAGGGGTTTGGAGGAAAATGCTGGGGGGAAGCAGGAGAAGGGATGAGAGGGGGATCTGTGGTTGGTATGTGAAATGAATAAAAAATGTCCTAATTAAGAAAAAAATGAAAAAGAAAAAGAAAATAGTTATTCTCACAGAAGTCCCTGCGAGCCTGTGCAAGTGGGTACCAGGTATTTGAAGAAATGTACCAGAACTGTCTTCAAAGTTCTCTTGTCTTTCATAGAGCACTGTGGTGCCATTAAGAATAGGCAGTAAAAAGAAGCAACTAGACCCTGAAATACTGCCAGTACTACAGGCCAACAATAATTTTATATACTAAAGAATTGGCTTAATTTCCTCTATTTATAGTATGTGTTATATCCAAATTATTCAAAGCAAAGTCAGATTCCTAAATTTGAAGTTTGCCTATTCCTGACTTACGAGGTTGTGCTCATTCACTGGCTCTTTCATAATACTTAGAGAACACATTATGCTACTTATTTCATAAGAAAACTTTCAATGACATGTCTGGATGTGAAAAACAATGACTATGTTGGTTATTTTGATTGAATTTATCACAGTTACATAAGATGGTCAGCAAAGGGTTAATAAAGTCCATTTTACATTGTATCCCCTGGCTATCTGAACTATAAAGGACTTCTTGGAATAGTCAATATCCGTGCCATATGTGGAATGACCGTTAAAGAAGACAGTGCTTTTGTGGAGGTGTACTAGTTCTCCTTTTGTAATTCTTTCGTTTTTAGCTGAGCTATAATTTGAAATTCATGAATTGAAAGACTCTACTTGGATAAAACATCCATAATGGATATTATACACAATAATAATAAATATGGAATTGACTGAAATTCATAGTAAATCAGGAATTCATTCTGAAACTCATGTTCTAATTCTTTCTGATTTCCTTTCATTCTTAATCATTTTATATTGCAAATTTGAGGCAATATGATGTTTATTCTGAAAGAATATAAGCATACTAAGAGAGCTTTGGGGACGTTTTCCAAACAACATTAAATCTTGTCAGCTCTTTTTTCAGTTTTTATTATAATACATGTCAGAAGTTATTCTGTGATTTGTGAAATGTGAAGTTTCTCTAATAACTTCAAAGGAAGGACATTGAAAAGTTGGTTGTGATGATATGGGAAAACACTCACCCAAATTGGACAATACTGAAAGCAGAACTCATAAACAAATATACTGTAATAAAAACAATATGTCTTTACTGAAGTTAATATGTCTGTTCATGAGCATGCACATGTGCAGGCCACAGGATAACTTTGAAGTCATCCTCAAGAATAACATTTACCTAACATTTGAGATGGGAGCAACCATTTATTCAGACTCACCCATCAGTCTGCACAGCTGCCCAGCAAATTCCCAAAATCCTCCTCTGCCTTCAGAACATTGGGATTGATTTCAAGACCTGATACCAGGTCCAATGTTTTAACATGAGTTCTATGACTGGAACTTGAAGCCTCAGTATTATAGACAAGTTCTTTCCCATTTAACTATCTCCCTGGCCCTTAGTTTGTGTGTGTGAATCAACTGATAACAGTGTTTTGAAATTGCTTAACCAGAGCCCAAAATAAAATGTCTTGTTTATGTTTTGTTAACACAAAATCATAAAAGAGAAATATTATATATAATATTTATTCATACACATGGAAAATATATTTATCAGATTATATAAAATGGACAGAGTAATTTAATTTACAGCCATTTTGCGTCTTAGAGTTCACCATCAAATTATATTCTGCTCAGTGTTTATGCTTGTTCATGTATGTGGGAACCCTTACCTGGAGCTTATTTCAAAGATATTTTTAAATATTGGATTCAGGTTTTAATATTCTATAACAAAGATTATAATTCTGCTAAGACGTATCTCTGTATTGGCAAACACTTAAATTTATTACATGCCTCTTCTTAAAATTATGAAAACTATTAATATTTTCAATTTAGAATAATCTGTCAACAAAATATTTCTTAGAAAAAAATCATGACCAAGGAAGACAAAATATTAACTTGCATAACAGAAATTTTTTAATGAAGGACAGGAAATTTTCTATAATTAACAACAAAATGAAATTCAAAATAAACATTAAAATTTTAAACACACACACATAGTTGCTTTAAAAAAACTATAAAATTTACCTTGAAGCATTTCCAAAAAGGTTGTATATGTAATGTTACTTTTCTAAACATATATGTTTTCTTGATAGCACAAAAGTGCATATGTTTACTGTTTTTTTTTTGCTGTATCATTTCATTTAATGTTTTGTTGTAGGACATTTTTATTTCTTTTGTAAGTATTAAATATACAAAAATGCCTTATTGATGTGAAGAGAAAGTAAAGTTCATTTTTATTGCTAATTTTAATATAAAGTTTTATTTTAAAAAGTAGTATTAAAATAAATAGTAAAATATATATGAAGAAAATGTGTTGCTCTTTAATTTTATATACGTTTTTTCCATTTTTATTTATTAAGAAATTTTCTACTCACTCCACATACTATCCACAGATAAGTGAAAATAAATTTTTTTCATATGATATATTCTAATTAGTTTCCCTTCCCCCAAGGCCTCCCAAATCTTCCCCACATCCCCATCCACCAAAATCTATACCTTTCTCTTTCTCATTAAAATACAAACAGGTGAATAATAATAATAATGATGAAGATAGTAATAATAATAATGAGATAGGATATAATAAAAACAAACCAGAAAAGGACAAAAGAAGCAAACAGAAGAAAAAGAGTCAAAGAAAATGCAGAAGAAACCCTTACAGATTCAGAGCCATACATGTTCCCACACACAGAAATCCTATAAAAACACAGAACTAGAAAACATAATATGTGTGTAAAGAATAAGGGCTTATATGTTAACTATTTACCATCATGGTCATTAAGCACACTGTGAAGAGATGAGCAGTTCTCATGTTATTTATTCTTGATTATTTTTTAATGTATGTCTTTATGTCTTTCCTGGGTGCTATTTGCATTGTCTTTATCTGTTTGCTCATTTGCACTGTTTTTCATTTATCTAGGAAATAGAAGTGTCGGATGAAAGTATTAAACATTGTTCACTAAATACAACTTATGAATAAAAGGTCTCATTGCAAATGTGACCAGGGTTATGGCTTTCTGCAAGATTTATAAACGTGAATTCTTTGAAAATAAGTTGAAGCAGTGGCTGCTCATTGAAGATGCTTCTGGAGGTATGTTCTGTAATGGTCTACTGTAACATCTCTGTGCCACACCAACCGTTTTGAAAACCATTAGATATTTATTACACATTACACTTCATGAAACTCCTTTTTTTTGCACTGATGATCTTTGTTCTTTGTGAATAACTCTAAAAAGGAATTTCTGTGTTAAAAGCATTGAGCTACTTGATGATATTTAATGATCCAAGGTGTTTCTGAAAGTGTTATTAATTCTGAAACCTGTTGATAAGCAAGAGAGATGTCAGTGAGTCCAGAAATTGATGACACCTGCAAGAGGGCACAAGGCCACATTGGTCACATTTGCAGTTTACTCTCAAACTCAAAAGCCTCAGTTACTCTCTCTGAAAAACTACCTCATTCTTCAACATTTTTTTTCCTTTTAGTAGGTTGTATCATCAATGTTTCATATGGATCACTTGATAATTTATTGAATAATGAAAACAAGGCAATCTTTGAGCAACATTTTACTCTCCAGTTGTGACAGTCAGCTTAACAAATGATGAGAATACCCTCAATTCCAGAGTTTACAAATGTAAATTTAACTAATCATATGACAGTTGTGCACTTAAAACACATGGCAATTCCATCCAGAAATGAAACTAAGTAAATGGTCTGGAAGTGAAATTATCGTTTTGCTACTCTGCAGGCAAGAAGAGCTTGTGACATTAGAGATGGCAGGTGACTGTTAGGACTCCCTATCCCACCGGGGGACAGGATCTTGTTTTCCTTTCTCTGACAGGAAGCTGAGGAGGGCACTGCTCAATTCAAATGTTCATCCTGCCACTACATTCCACTTGCAGGGAGTAGGTTGACACAGTTTAAAACTTCTCCCTCTCATGGCAAAAAAAAGGCCTGGGTTCAAACTTAAGTCCTAATATTAATATCAGCTACTTGCTGTTCACTTCAAAGGTGTAAATTTTGCATCAGAACTCCATAGTGTCTTTATATTTCTATTTTAGATTTGTCTGTAAAATTTTTCACAAACTGTGTGACAATAAATTCTGCTGAGGTATATGAGAAGCAGAACTGAAAAGGAATTTGTCTTCTCCCATGATTAAATTAAAGCCTTTGATTAGAAATGAATGAGCTAGATAGTTTAAAAGCAACAATAAAGTTGAGTTTACTCATTTGAAATTAACATTTGTCTCAAATCTTGTTGATCTTCTGACCTTGTTTATGCTAAAATGGGTCTATATTTAAGTTAATGCATTCTTTTTAATCCTCTGTGGACTTAAATTGTTTCCAAATGGCTTTAAAAGCTAAATCTAATTGTAAAAGTGGAAGGAAGACATATATCAAAGATTCATTTTTAAAGTTCATTTCTACATAACATTTAAGTCATTTTACAATGTTTAGGTATAATTTAGTTTGTCTACCTTAAAAATTATAATCTTAATTGTTAAAATATTATGAAAAGTTTAATTTCCTCTTTAATAATTACTTTGAAATTATTAGTCTGTAATTTATTATAAGCTATTATAATTTAAGTGTATTTTTCTTATGAAGAACAAGATAATGTAAAAATATTTTATTCACAATCCTTTCTTACTTTTGAAATAAAGTAGCTGGACCAAAGAAGGATTCCTGTTCTAATACAAAGAACTTATATTTTATCTAAATTATAAGACTGTGAATACCTTATATGAAGAATAAGTTAAATGCAAAGAGAAAATTGGAAGATGGAATTATATAATATGTTCAACTCAAACTAGAGAAAACAGAAAGAAAAATATGAAGAAAACAGATTTAGTGAGTTAGAAAGCCATGGCTATTGTTAAAAGATGTTAAAACATCTATACTAACAATTAGTTATCATGTCCTAAAGTTTAAAATAATAAAACAGATATTGGCAAGGGCTATTAAATGGAAAAAAAAACACAGTTACATACAAATCTCTACTTCAGTATAGAAAATAAGTTAATTTCAAGTAAATATAAGAAGAAATTTATGCATACTAAAAGTAATAAATATGAAAGATGGCTAAAGGAGGTGGATGGGAAATGGGAAGATCAGATTGGAAGTGGGTAATAGGGTTGAGGAAGGGAATTTAGGGAGAGACACCTGGAGTTAAAGGGAATTTGAGCGATGGTATGTAAACTTAGTGCAATGGAAACTTCTGATAATAGATGAAGGTGATCCTAATGAAGTCTCAAAATAGTAAGGGAGACAGAACCCCCGTTGGCCATCTTCTGTCACCAAACAAAGATGCCCGTGCTAGAACTGAGTTTCATCCATTTGAGTTGTTGGCTGAAAATGTACCATGGAAACCCCCAAACAATCCAGGCTGTTTCTGAGACAATAGGTTGCTCCCCACAAACTGACAGCAAGGCCAAGCTGCTGAAGATAAAACTTATACAAATGAACATGGAGAGGTGGATCTGATGTCTACATAGAACCTTCAGCTCCATATCTAAATGTTTGTGATACAAAAAGATTCTCTGCAGGCTATCAAAAGAGAAATGTAAACATCAACTCAACCACAAAACCTTTGATCTGCAGTTTATCCTACCTGCAAAATATGCTAAAGCAATGGTGGGACAAACCTTGTGGGAGTAACCAATAAATGTATGATTTTAATTAAGGCCCACTCCAGTAGATGGAATCTATAAATGATATTTCTTAGATAACCAAGAACCAGAAACTAGGTAGGCCAGACCTAAGATATAACCAAATTATACTGGAAAAGTAAACAAACAATCACAAAAACAGAAAGGTAACAAAAAAATGACTCCTAATGAGGTATTCAACATTCTCTTTAACCAGGGAAATGCAAACCAAAAGGACTTTAAGATTCCATCTTACACATGTCAAAATGGCTCAGATAAACATGCAAATGACAGCTGATGCTGGAGAGGATGTGGAGCAAGGGGAACTCTCCTGCATTGCAGGTGGTAGTGCAAACTTGTACAGCCACTTTGGAAGTCAGCGTGACAATTTCTCAGAAAAAATGGGAATCCATATACCATAAGACCCAGCTATGCTACTCTTAGGCATATACCCAAAGGATATTCAGTCATACCACAAGGACACTTGCTTCACTATGTTTATAGCAGCTTTATTTGTAATAGCCAGAACCGAGAAACAACCTTGATATCCCTCAACCGAAACAGCAAGCACAGGGCCTACAAAGGTCTGTACCAGTTCCCCTGTATGTATAGACTATAGCTGTCAGTTTGGTACTTTTATAGGACTGCTGAGTGTGTAAGTGCATGGGTCTCTAATTCTTGTGCCTTCTCTTGGGGCTCTTTTGGCTTGGCTTGTCCAACTTTAGTATGAGGGCATTTGTTTTATCTTCTATTTATTTTGCTACATTTAGTTGTTTTCCCTTAGAAGCCTATTCTTTTTTTAATGAGAGACAGAAAGGGAGTGGATGGTGATGTAAGAGGAGGTAGAGAGGAGCTTAGAAGAGTAGAAGAAAGGGAAACAGTACTCAGATCATACAATATGCAAAAAGAATCTATGTTTAATAAGTGGAGAAAGCATTCTAACAAAAATTAATAAAGAACGATGATGCTACCTAAAATGATATAAGTGTTTTCTATGGAAGAAAAAAATTAAGAACAATCTGAGATATGTCTATGTATTACTGCCTCCTGTGCTACTTACAACCAAGCTGCAGTAGAGTACTAGTGTACTTTACCAGGTTTACTGAAACTGTTCAGTAGAGAAATTAAAAAAGGAGATTAATTAGTTAACAGGGAAGCTAACAAGAATGATATACATGTCTAAAGTCCACTGTTCAATGATGGCCATATTAAGAGTGACGTCTATGTAGATCAAATACAGTCCTAACAGTGATATGAGGACAGTCCCTAAAGAGCACAAACAAACCAACAATCATGCATGGACAGTTAGGCCAGAGTTTATCACATTGCTTACTTCAAAGAATGGGTTTTCTTTCTCCCTACCTTTCTTCCTTTTTTCCTTTCTTCCTTTCTTCCTTCCTTCCTTCCTTCCTTCCTTCCTTCCTTCCTTCCTTCCTT
>CABHPQ010168544.1:0-23196 GCA_902168405.1 Peromyscus aztecus | reverse complement strand
CTTCCTTCCTTCCTTCCTTCCTTCCTTCCTTCCTTCCTTCCTTCCTTCCTTCCTTCCCTCCCTCTCATTCTCTGTCTCTTTCTCTTTATTTTTTGCTGTCTTCAGTTAGACTTTATAATTATTGGCAACACTACCACTTGGAGAAGACCAAGTCTGTATGTGAAGATAAACTTCCCTCTGCAGATTGTACAATATGGCACCAGCTCCCTGTTCACACGAGAAAGGCTCACTGACTCTTGTGACAACATTGTCTGAATGTTCTTATCTTAGTTAGCATTGGCAGGAGACTTGAGAAGAGAAATGAAAAATTGCAGGGTCATAGTGTTAAATATTCTCCATTTTACAATGTTCATGTATCACGGCCCTCGATTGTAGATTGGAATGATAAAGTGAGGAAACTGGATATGACAAAGAAAAAAAATAGGAAGGTTGGAGTGGGTTCATCAACTCCTCACATGCAGACTCTATAGCAAATCCATCTATTATACAGAAACTAATATTGTGAAAAAAATATTCAAGACTGGATTATCATCAGTTTATATTTATGAATTATGATAAAGTGTCAGATATTTGTATTATAGACATACATTTTAGATTTTTATTACAATCAAATTATAATTTTTATAGTTTATTTAAATAAGACAAAATAAAAGCATATATGATACTATCAATTAACAAAGAAATATATAGTCTAAATCTTTATGAAATATGAATCCTTAAGATATTGAGAAACAATACATTCAATAATTGATTTTGAAACAATATCTCATTATATTCTCTAGCCTTGAACTCTGAGGCCAAGAAGCCTTGATTGTCTTTAAAGTCAACACATTCAGCTCAGAATGTCATATTTTAGTATGTTTAAAAGACCATAGTATTTCTTTTTTAAATTTAAATGCTAGAGTCTACTCAGATGTTCTTTTTAAAGAAAAGCCTGCTCTGTACATTTTTAAAAATCTTTTCCATTTGCAGGTTGCACATATCTTTATAAAATGAAAGATTTCTCTAGAGAGTGTTTAAACAAGTACTGAGCTTTCAGGCAGACCTACAGACTGAGCTGCAAACACAGATGGTTTTTTGCCTTATTCTTACTGGTGTTCAGAGGAAAAGATCACATCCATTCCCTAGATATTGGAATCTTTGTGTTTCAACAACCCTTAGTGTCAATAAGTTTTTTTTTCTAACATTTAACCCAACTCTCCGTTTCTCAAACAGAAGTTTCTCTCGCCTTCATTTTATTCTCAGTGGAAAAGAGAACAGATGGCCACTGTCTTCCTTTGAAAAACTGCTCATCCACTACAAGACAGTTGCTAACAAGACCCTTTATTTGATCTTAAATGTAATTATTTCAATTCTCATAAAGAAAAGCAAAAGTTATCTCAAGTTCACCTAGTCTAACTCACAAAACCATGTGACATGAAATGTCATTCTGGAAGATGTCATATTAATAGACATTTGATGTTAGCAACTGTGGTGATTTGAATTAGAATGGCCCATATAGGCTCATGTATTTGAAGTCTTGTTCCCAGTTGATGGGCTGTTTAAGAAGAATTAGGAGGTGTGGTCTTGCTGGAGGAGGAGTATCACTGAGGGCAGAGTTATGGATTCAAAAACCCACATGAAGGCCAATCCCAGGCTCTCACCTTATAATTTTTGACCAGGGTATAAGCTCTTAG
The DNA here is from genome assembly GCA_902168405.1 of Peromyscus aztecus. Classification (NCBI taxonomy): domain Eukaryota; kingdom Metazoa; phylum Chordata; class Mammalia; order Rodentia; family Cricetidae; genus Peromyscus; species Peromyscus aztecus. The sequence goes on along the minus strand of CABHPQ010168544.1, from coordinate 21,520 downwards.
CTACTGCATCATGTGGTGTTGCCTGCTGCCTGACTTTTCTCCATGATGTTAGTGGACTAAACCCCTCAAACTTTAAACAAGGTTCCACAATGCAGTGAGAATACACATGCATTCACAGCTACTGATGTTCCCTGCACAGGAACTACAAAGAAATTTGATCATTCAGTCACAGATTGAAAGAGGGCTGATGTATGGACTGATTTCATGAAATAAATTTAATATATATTTAAAATTACTAGAATACAAACAGTAACAAAAATTAACTCTAAGTTCTTAACTTAATCTTTAGTAATACACATCATATGGGATGAAAAGTGATTTGCTATTTAAAAATATAAATAAAAATACTTCACAGTTATGTTTATTCAGAAGATGAAATGTGAACTCCATCACCCATAAAGAAGAAATAGATAACTTCAAAACCTTGTCACAAAACTTAATTCCAACAGAACTCAAAAGACTTAATTAACAACTTGCTAGGGTATAAAGTAAGTATTATACACAAATTAAATTAAAACATTTATAGTGTTTTATATGAGATATAATTTATTAAATTCATAAGTTTAAAAATCAATGAAATTTAGACAATTTATTTTAAAAGGAAATAATACTTTTTTGTAACTAATGTGTCAAAGGGTAGAAAAAACAAGGAAATACATATAATTACATGATAAAAACAATAAAAGAACATTACATCTATTACAGGGATTTTAATACTACCATTTTTATGTATTAAAAATGAGTAGATAATCACAAGTAATATAAGGTAGACTGAGTGGGTTATATTTATATACATATATACATATATGTGTATATATATGTGTGTGTATATATATATATATATATATATATATATATATATATATATATTATTTCAAGAGAAGAGGCCATGAGAATAATGGAGAGGTTGAGGGGAGAAAAGGGAAGATAGGAAATGATGCTTGCAATTTTTTTTTTAAAGTGGAAAATAAATCATCTAAGATTTCGATCCAAAAAGATAGCGATCAAAATTCAAGCAATCTACAACAAACTAAAAAATAAACAAATAACTGAGATGTACTGAAATGAGTATAGTAGAGAGAGCAAAAAAAGTTTATCATCTAGGATTTGAAATCCAAAATTATTAATTTAGTTTCTTACAATTTTAATGGGACTAATAACATAGTATAGCAACCTATGTGTAATTAGAAAACATTAAAATTTTTATGTATTCTACATCAAGATACAAATTTCAAATGAAATATACTATTATTTTATTTCGTTAATGAAGTTATAGTTTTTTTTATTTAAAAGTTTTCTTTTTCATTTTTCATACCAACTGCAGTTTTCCTTCTCTCCATTCTTCCTGCTCACCCCCCACCTTCTCCCACCCCATCCCCCATCCACTTCTCAGAGAGGGTAAGGACTCCAATGGGGAGTCAACAAAGTCTGTAATACCAAGTTGAGGCAGGACCCAGCCCCACCCCCATTATCAAGACTAAGCAAGGTATCCCTTCATAGGGAATGGGCTCCAAAAGTCAGTTCAAGCACTAGGAATAAATCCTGGTTCTACTGCCAGTGGCCACATAAACTGTCCAAGCCAGACACCACTGTCACCCACATTCAGAAGCCCTAGTTTGGTCCCAGGCAAGTTCCCCAGCTGTCAGTCTAGAGTCAGTGAGCTCCAACTAGCTCACGTCAGATGTATCTGTGGACTTCCCCATCATGATCTTGACCCCTTTGCTCATAGAATCCCTTCTCCCTTTCTTCAAATAGACTCCAGGAGCCCCACCCAGTGCTTAGCTATAGATCACTGCACCTGCTTCCTTCAGTTACTGGTTGAAGTTTCCGTGACAACTAGGGTAGTCATCAATCTGATTACAGGGGAAGACCAGTTCAGGGACCCTCTTCACTCTTGCTTGGAGTCTTAGCTAGGGTATTCCTTGTGGATTTCTGTGGATTTCCCTAGCACCAGGTTTCTTCCTAACCCCACAATGGTTCCTCTATCAAGATATCTCTTTCCTTGCTCTCCCTCTCTGTCCCTTCCCCAACTCGACCATCCCATTCCTTCATGTTTTCTTGCCACCTCCCTTTACCTCCTCCTCCCCCTCCTTCTCAAAACAACTCTGAGATTCCATCTTACACCTGTCAGAATGGCTAAGATCAAAAACATAGATGACATCCTATGCTAGAGAAGATGTGGAGTAAGGGGGACACTCCTCCATTGCTGGTAGGAGTGAAAACTTGTACAACTACTTTGAGAATTAGTATGAAAATTTCTCAGAAAATTAGGAATCAGTCTATCTCATGATCCAGCAATAGCACTCTTGGGCATATACCCAAAGGATGCACATTTATGCCACAAGGACATTTGCTCAACTATGTTCATAGCAGCATTATTTATAATAGCCAGGACCTGGAAACAACCTAGATGTCCCTCAAGCAAAGACTGGATAAAGAAAATGTGGTACACTTGCACAATAGAGTATTGCTTAGATCCCCCTAGGAAGGGGAAATAGATAAGATCTCCTGAGTACTATTATTTTTAAAAGTTACCTAAGCACTTCAAATTGACATAGTACAAATGCAATTTGAACAATTTTCTGAATAGCAAAGACCTTACATGGTGTCACTTTTGGAGATTTTATATCTACATACACAGATTTGGAGGGGTTATCTTTTCATTTTATCATATCTCCAGAAAAATAAAAGACATATACTATAATGTTAGTTCACACACACACACACACACACACACACACACACACACACACAAGGATCAACATTTAAAAACTTCATATGTTCAAAGAATTTTTTAGATATTTGGAAAGATATGAGCCAGACATGTAACACATATGCAAATAATTTTAAATTAAGAATGAGCAGGTGATAGCTAATAGTCATGAGGCTATCAAAATACTGAGAAATGTGGTAAAGATAATCAATAAGAACATTTGCCTTTTACAGCTATGGCAGATGATACTTTGACAATTATGGTGTTCTTCTGGCTACATATGCCACTGTTAATACTTTAAAATTTTCTGAATTAATTATTCATGACCTCATTAAGGGGGCCGTTTATGCTTATTAGAAAGTAAGGTAATTAACTTCTCAAATTTTCATTTCTTATGGAACTTAATTTTCACATTTTATTTGCCAAGTAATGAAAGGGATTATTGGCAAAAACTTTCATGACCAATGAATTTGCGATAGAATATCTGTATATATGTAATATTTTCTTTTGTTTACATATGTGTTTAGTATTGAAAACACATGCTTATACAATCATCTTTTTCCCATATGTTGATTATATGTGCAAACATGGTTCACTGACAGGATCTGCTCTTTTATTTAGTCAGAACTTAAATTTGTCATTTTTTTTAAGTTGCTTTTTCCAGGGTACTGGAGATCTAAAAAGTTGGCAATTTTGTTTTACTTTTTATGATTCAAATTTTGCTTAGTTTGGTTTTGTAAATTTAGTGAATTGACATTTAATTTTATATTCAAGAATATCAGTTGGAAAATAAGAATGAATGTGTTCCTAAGAACACTGAATTGAAGCTGTAGGAGTTATTTTCCCAGTAAGAGTTTTAAAAGTATTTATATGTCCAGTAAATGCATGTCTTCAGATTCTGGGAAAAGCAGTCTAAAGTTCTATTTATCCACCTTTAAACTGCCCATTGACAAATCCAGACCTGAATCTTGCAACTGAATAACTATGAAATTTTCTGTATTAAAATCTGGGGCCAGATGGGGTATATTTATTCCAATGTACATGTTATTTAATATTACATAACATATCTTAATCACTGGAATAAGGTAGATATCATCTATATCTGTTAGAAAAAAAATGAAAGCAAGTTCAAAATTTTGTCTAAGTCTAAGCAATGTCATAAACTATGGGAAATATTCAAGGTAGTCTACAAGCTTACAGAAATAATGAAATAATTGAATGACTGTTTATTGAAGATGCATAGACTGAATTAAAATGTTTCTGTAGAGCCGGGCGGTGGTGGCGCATGCCTTTAATCCCAGCACTTGGGAGGCAGAGCCAGGCCAATCTCTGTGAGTTCGAGGCCAGCCTGGACTACCAAGTGAGTTCCAGGAAAGGCGCAAAGCTACACAGAGAAACCCTGTCTCGAAAAACCAAAAGAAAAAAAATTGTTTCTGTAGATTGTTGACAGACAATTACAAAAAATATAAGATAAAGGATATCATTAATCAGTTTATACTTGTATTTCAAAATGCAGTAGTATTAAATGAATTTATATATATATGTATGTATATATATATATATATATATTTCTTTTCCTACATTTATACTTTTGTTTTATTTACTCAAGTTTGTTATTTTTTTTTAAAAAAAATCTGGAATTATCTAATATATTTTTCTATCAGTATTTTGTCCTCTCTGTGATCTGACCTTTCCAGTTTTGTTCACATCTCCCATCCTCTCATGCTTTACTCTCTTCCTAATTATTTTACATGATTCACATGTACATTGCACTTACATTTTTAGACATCAATTTTGGTTTTTCACCATCATATTAGCTGTTTTTGTAGTTGCTGCTGTTTTATAAGTTCTGATCATGTGCTGTTATTCCAGTACGGTAGAAGTGGTTTGAGATTTTGTTAGGCATAGTTTCACTTCAATTGTGATTCTGTTTTGAACATTTTACCTCAAGTGTTACAGAAAGCATGGTAAAACCTTTCTGTTCATATCACTCTTTCTTTGGTTTGGCTTCTGCTTCTGATCTCAAACATCCTTCCAAATCATTGTAATTTAGAAAGTGATGCTGCTCCAACCCCAAAAGACTTGAGCTGCTCAGGCACAGGCCACATCAATCATAGGACAGTTGTGTGACCCCTTTTTGCCAGCTGAACTGACCCTTTCCCCAGATTCTGCTCCCAAAGACCCACTTCACTGCCCATGACCTTCCATATCATCACCTGCCCAGCTGTTATGCCCTGCCCCCAATCCAAGAAGACTTCTGATGCTTAGATACAGATCACACCAGTCAGAAAAACGGGCCACAACAGTCAGACAAACAGAGAACCCTTTTGCACCAAAGGCCACACAAACCTCCAGAAGGCCAGGCTCCAACTTGAAAAGAGCCTCCATTACTAGATCAGAGGCCACACCAGCCACAACAAATCTAGGCCACAAACAACAGAAGACCAAATAGGAAATAGAAGCCAAGGAACAAAACACCTATCTAACAAAGACAAACTCAGAAATCAGCACATAAACCTGTAATTATGTCAAACCCAGATGCCTAAATACCATTGTAAGAATAAAATCAGCAACATCCAGGGTAATATAGTCACATCAGAGCCCAGCTATTATACCACAGCAAGACTTGGACATTCAGCGAAGCTGAAGCATAAAAAAATGACCTTAAAAAATTTTATGAAGATGACAGATGTCCTTAAAGAGAAAATAAAAAATCTTTTAAAATAATTGATGAAAAAGACTAGTGAAAATTGGAGGGAATCAATAAAGCACATAATTATGCCAAGAAAGTCAAGAAACAAACAAACAAACTGGTAAAGGAAACAATTCAAGACCTGAAAATGGAAACAGAAGCAATAAAGAAATCTGAAACTGAGGGAATTCTGGAAATGGGAAACTGGGTAAGTGAACAGAACGACAGACACAAGCATCACCAACAGAATACAAGAAATGGAAGAGAGAACCTCAGGCATTGAAAATACAATAGAATAAATAGTTTCATCAATTAAAGAAAGTGTTAAATCTAAAAAACTTCTAGCACAAAATATGCTGGAAATCTGAGAGAAAAGACCAAATCTAAGAACAAAAGGAATAGAAGAAGAACGCCAACTCAAAAACCCAGAAAATATATTTAACATGATCAAAGAAAAAAATCCTAACCTAAAGAACAACATGCCTATCAAGACACAAGATGTTTATAGAAAACCAAATAGGTTGGATTAGTAGAGAAAGTCCCCATGACACATAATAATATAAACACTAAACAGGCAGAATACAAAAAGAATACTAAAAGCTGCAAGGAAAAAAGGCAAAGTAACACATAAAGGTAGACCGGCTAGAATTACACCTGAATTGACAACAGAGACTCTAAAAGACAGAAGTGCCTGGAAGATGTCTTACAGACTCTAAGACACCACAGATTCGAGTCCAGACTGGTCTACCTAGCAAAGCTTTCAATCACCATAGCCAGAGAAAGCAAGATATTTCATGATAAAATCAAATTCAAACATCTGTCTACAAATTCAGCTCTCTAGAAGGTTCCAGAATGAAAATTCCAATGCAAGGAAGTTAACTGTGCCCAAGAAAACACAGTCAATAAATAATCTCACACTATCAACATAAGAAGAAGTGAAGCATAACATACAAACACACACACACACACACACACACACACACACACACACACACACACAAATAACCACTACTCCAATTATAAGAAAATAACAGGAACTAACAATCAAAGGTCATTAATGTCTCTCAATATTAATGAAATCAATTCCCTAGTATAAGAGGAGTTGATGGCAGGGAAAAACAAAGTGCTGAAATCAATAAAATGCAGACAGAGAACAACAACAATCAGGGAAACAAAGAGTTGGTTCTTTGAGAAAAATCAGCAAGATAGATAAAACCATATCCAAACTAACTAAAAGCTATAGAGAGAATATCTAAATTGACAAAAATCAGAAAAGACAGGAAGGATATAACAACAGCCATTAAAAAAATCCAGAGAGCTTTTAAGACATATTTCAAAAATCTGTACTCCACAAAATTGGAAAACCTAAAAGCAATGGAAACATTTCTTGATGCAAACCACTTAAATCAATATTAGATAAACAATTTAAATAGACCTATAACCCCTGGGGAACTAGAAGCAGTCATTAAGAGTCTCCCAACCAAAGAAGCCCAAGGCCAGATGGCTTTGTGCAGAATATTACTAGACTTACAAAGAAGAGTAAATACAAATACTCCTCAAATTATTCCATGAAATAGAAACAAAAGTAACACTGCCAAATGCTTTCTATGAGGCCACATTCACTCTGATATACAAACCACACAAAGACTCAGCAAAGAAAGAGAATTACAGACCATTTTCCATCATGAACATTAGTTCAAGAAATGTTCAATAAAATACAAACTGAATTCAAGAATATATCAAAATATCAGTCACCATGATCAATTAAGCTTTATCCCAGAGATGCAGGGATGGTAAAACATACAAAAAGCTATCACTATAATCCACCATATAAGCAAACTGAAAGAAAAAAAAATCACATGATGATCTCATTAGATGTTGAAAAAGCCTTTGACAAAATCCAACATTCCTTCATGATAAAAGACTTGGAGAGATCAAGGATACAAGTGACATACCTGAACATAATAAAGGTAATTTATTGCAAGCCTGTAGCCAACATCAAATTAAATGGAGAAAAACAAAACAGTTCCACTAAAATCTGGAAAAGGAAAAGTCTGTCTACTCTTTCTGTATCTATTCAATATATTAATAATGATCAAAGGGATACAAATTGGGAAGGAAAAAGTCAAAGTATTGCTATTTCTACATGATATTATAGCACACATAAGTGACTCCAATACTTCTACCAAGTAACTCATACAGCTGATAAACTCCTTCATGAAATAGGCTGGATACAAGATTAACTCTTATCAGTAGTCCTCCTATATATGAATGATAAGCAACAGGCTGAGAAAGAATCAAGGTAGCCACATACCTCACAATAGCAACAAATAATATAAAATACCTATGGAACTCTAACCAAGCAAGTAAAAGACCTGTATGATGAAAACTTCAAGTCTTTGAATAAAGAAATTGAAGAAGATATCAGAAGATGGAAAGATCTTCCATGCTCATGGATTAGAAAGATTAACAGTAAAAATTACTGTCCTACCATAAACAATCTATAGATTCATTGTAATTTCCATCAAAATTCCCCCAAAATTCTTCACAGAGTTTTAAAGATCAACAATCAACTTCATATGGAAACATAAAAAGACCAGGAGAGTTAAAATAGCCCAAAAAATAAAAGAATTTCCAGAGTTGTCACCATCACTGATTTCAAGCTATACTCCAGAGCTGGAATACTAAAAGCTACATGGTGATGGCATAAGAAACAGACTTTGTCAATATAATTGAATTGAAGACCCAGATGTAAGTCCATACATGTATAACACTTGATTTTTTGATAAAGAAACCAGAAATATACAATGGAAAAAAAGAAAACATCTTCAACAAACCTTGCTGGCCTAACTGTATGTAGAAAAATGCAAATGCATATCTATTATCCTGCATAAAATTCAAGTCCAAGTGGATTAAAAAAACCACAAGATAAAATCAGATACTCTGAATCCTGATAAAAAAATAAAGGGCGGCGGGTAGACTTGAACTCATTGGCACAGAAGACAACTTCCTGAACAGAACACCAAAGCTCACAAGCACTAAAATCAACAATTAACAAATGGGACCTCATGAAACAAAAGCTTCTGTAAGACATGGACACAATCAAAAGGACTAATTGGCAGCTTACAGAATGAGAAAAAATTTTCACCAACTCCACATCTGACAGAGAGGACTAATTTCCAAAATATATATAAAGAATTCAAGAAAGTATACATCAACAAACTAAATAATCAAATTTTAAAAATGGCTTAAGACCTAAACAGAAATTTAACAGAAGAATCTGAAATTGCCAAGAAACACTTATGAAATGTCCAACATCCTTAGCCATCAGAGAAACGGAAATTAAAACTACTTTGAAATTCCCTCTTACACCTGCCAAAACAGCTAAGATCAAAAACACAATTGACAGTTCATACTGGTAAGAATGTGGAACAAGGGAAACATTCTCTATTGTTGGTGAGAGTGCAAACTTGTACAGTCATTTTGTAAATAAATTTTGGGGTTTCTCAGAAAATTGGGAATAGATATAGCATACGATACAGCTATAGTGCTCCTGGGCATATATCCAAAGAATGCTCCATCCTATCACAAAGATACTTGCTCAACTATGTTCATAGTAGCTTTATTTATAATAGCCAGAAAATGGAAACAGCCTGGGTGTCCCTCACCCGAAGAATGGATAAAGAAAATATAATACATTTTAACAATGGAGTATTTCTAAGCTGTTAAAGCAATGACAAGAAATTTGCAGGCAAACCGATGGATGTTGAATAAATCCTGAGTGAGGTAACACAGACCAAAAAAGACAAAGAACGTATGTACTAACTTATAAGTGGATATTAGCTGTTAAATAAATGATAATTGTGCTAAGGTCCACAGACTTGGTGAGGGTTAGTAACAATGAAGGCTTAAGAGGGATGCAAGGATCTCCCTGGGAAGGGAAATCAAATAGATTTTGTGAGTGGATGGTGGGTGGGTGAGGTTGGGAACAGGAGGGATCAGCTGGGGTAGGAGAGGGAGGAAGTATTGGGAGAAACAACTGTAACTGGGGTTTATTTCAAGGGCAAGTTGGAAGCATAGTGCAATGGAAACTGGAATCCATGAAAGTGATCCTAGTATAGACTCCTAGTAATGGGTATTATGGAGTCTAAACTAGCTACCTTCTGTATCCAGGAAAGGCCTCAAGTGCAGGGATTAGGATACAGACCCAGCCATAAGCCTTTGACCTACAGTTTACCCTACTTGCAGAGAGTTCTGGGATCAGAGCCTAGCAGAATTTTCATCAAAGAGACCAGAGAGAATTCTTTCAGCATCTGATGGCAGCAGATGCAGATTTGCACACCCAAACATTGGCTCAGGTAGTCCTGTGGAGGAGGGGAAGAAAGAAGCAGAGGAACCAGAGGGCTCAGGTACACCATGAGAACATGGCCCACAGACCACCCTTGCATCTCTGGGATGATGTTTACTTGATGGTGGATAATTGTTTTGATGTGTTCTTGGAGTCTGTTTGCCAGTATTTTATTGAGTATTTTTGCATCAATGTTCATGAGGGAGATTGGTCTGTAATTCTTTTTCTTTGTTGCATCTTTGTTTCGCTTGGAATCAGGGTAATTGTAGCCTCAAAGAAGGAGTTTGGTAATGTTCCTTCTGTTTCTATTGTGTGTAATAATTTAAAGAGTATTGGTATTATCTCTTCTTTGAAGATCTGGTAGAATTCTGTATTGAAACCATCTGGTCCTGGGCTTTTTTTGGTTGGGAGACTTTTAATGACTATTTCTTTTTCCTTAGGGGTTATTGGTCTACTTAAATATTTTATCTGGTCTTGATTTAACTTAGGTATGTGGTACCTATCCAGAAAATTATCCATTTCTTTTAGATTTTCCGGTTTTGTGGAGTACAGGTTTTTGAAGTATGACCAGATGATTCTATGGATTTCCTTAGTCACATATTCTATGGTTGAAATTTTTTTTAGAAATTCTTCAGAAAGCTTGTTTGTGTGCATAGCTTTTTATTCACAATATTTGGCAAAACTTTACCTCAAGTAAGCTTGCCAATATTTAGACAAAATGTGCTTCTCATTCCCCAGAATCTCTTAATGAAAAACACATTGTATATAATTCATGAAAAGTGTTGATTTGGTTAAGACAGCTTCAAATATTGAATGTCAGGATAAATGTCACATTGTAATATAACCTTTGGTATATTGTCATCTGCTCCAATTATTTTATGCTATGATTATTTATTATAGTGTGAATGTCTGGTGGGCACACTATTTTGAAACTATATGACTAGAGTTCATAGTCATTCTGAATAAGAGACAAATCTGAGGTAGTAATACAAACACAATTGAGTTGTGAACTAATTTCTATCAGTGTAATAGACTGAATACATGTGTCTTTCATAGCACTCATGAGGATTCCTATCCTGCAATATAGAATCAAACACTCTATACATGCTACACACAGAATGTTGCAAAGCCTGGATCTTGAATTTTCCCAATTCAGAACTCCAAGGAATGAATATTTGTTGTACAAGCATCCCAAAGACACTCTGACAGGAATACTCATTTTCAGTTCATAAAATATTTTCAATAATATTTTGTTAAAATATTATTTTCAAGAATATTTTTGTTAAAAAAAAACTACTGAAGTGGACACGGAGTAATACCAGGAGACACAAGCATGAAAGGGTGCATTCTTGCCCATGGCTCACTCCAACTATAATTGTCGATGACAACTGTGAAACAGAACACCTGTTGTGCAATGCAAGGAAGTCATTATAAGCCACCCTGAGAGCACATGCAAGCATCCCAGCAGGAAGATTGTGTGGTTGCTTCTCAGGTGCTGCAACCCAAGAGCAGAGGATGGGTGGCAAGACAACCCAACAGCCTAGGAGGCAACAGCAACCTAGAAGTCATAGTCCTTTATTGTCACCAACTAAGGGACAGTATAATCAGGATATACTGGGTGAGAAGATAATCTGTTTTCAATAAAAGGGGAGGGAAAAGGAAATTAAAATATAATGATATAATTCTCCTATCCCTTCATCCCCTCCCTTGCATCCCCCTTATTGTCTCTCAAATATGTAGCTGGAGTTACCTCCAGTCCCACCCTGGCCGGCACCCACTCAGACTCAAATAAACACACAGATGCTTATATTACTTATAAGCTGTATGGCCACGGCAGGGTTCTTGTTATCTATTCTTACATCTTAAATTAACCCATTTCTATTAATCTATAAGTTGTCATGTGGCTTGTGGCTTACCGGTATCTTACATCATGCTTTTCCTTGTGTCAGCTGGCAGATTCTCTCTCTGCCTCAGCCTTCCACTTCCTAGAATTTTCCTCTCTCCTTGTCCCATCTATAGTTCCTGCCAGGCTACTGGCCAATTAGCACTTTATTTATCAATCCACAGCACAAATATATGGTCTGTTTTTTTTTAAATTAGTATTACACACACAAAGACACACACACACACACACACACACACACACACACACACACACAAACACACGCCCTCGTGTATATGTGCCTGTGTGATTGTGTTTGAACAACTTGTTCAGTTTATATAGTGTTACTTTGTATGTATATAATCTCAGAGATGTACACTTGATATTGGATAACTAATGGGAGGGCTCTTCCCTTGGGAAGACCCTCATACAGTGTGCTTGTGAGTTATTTTTCAGTAAAAATATATTTAGTATTACAGTTAGTGAAACAGCCTTCCAGCTACTGAGCTGATTGCATTCTAGTCCTTTTCATATGCACTTAGTGAAATTGTACTTACTTTATTTTTTTATTAAGATGCTGAACAATTCACATTTTATGTCATACTGGTGTTATAATCCTGTAAGTTGACTTAATATGAAAATGTTCTGCTAAAGTTAGAGGAAAGTCATAAGCATATGAGAGATTGTTTGAGTAGATACTTAGACTCTATGTACCCTGAATTCCAGCTCTTGGATTTGATTTTCAGATCAGGCCTTGGAAATCAACAGCTGCAATGAATACCCAATATTCAGCACACCCTGCATAGAGAATGATAGAAGTAGATAAAGACTGACAGGAAGAAAAGAAGCAATCGACAGAGATGAATACTCAGAGTAATTTACTTGGATATAAACTATTCATTCTAAAATAATACGAGTAGATAGCGGGAATGAAGCTATCTTGCTCTACCTGGATTCAAGTGTTCAATCATTCTGAGCACATCCCAAATTTAGGCTGTCTGTTCAACTACATGACATTTTGTAAATGGTTATAGGCCACAGATTAAAGAGAGATACAATAAAACCTCCACATTTCTAATTAGTATACATTTCACTTTGCTTGTGAAGACCTCAGAAGCGTCTATCACATGTGACATAGAAATAGATCAGCATGCCATTTTATAAAACAGCGTTGTGAGTTTTGTTTTCTGTGCTCTTGCTGTAGTGAGAAACTGCTCACTAGGAAAACAGATGATAATTTCTGTTCTTAGTGTGAGAGATTTCCAACAAGAATTGAACTAAGTGGACTTTCCCAATGTAAGATTCAAATATGAATGACAACTGTTAAGCTCGGGCCTTTGTTTCCAAAGTAATAATTGGTGGCAAATTACTCAATGGATAGAGGCTCACATAGACAGAAGATTACTTTTTTAAATATTTTATTAATTATTTTAGAATATTGAAATAGTAAATTGATCATGTTTATTGTCTTTCCTGATTTCTTTCTTGATTTACTTTTCATTCTATACACATCAAATATTCCATTTCTCATTTTTATGTAAACTTTTTTCATTTTACATAACATCCCCAGTTCTACCTCCCTCCACTTCTCCCACTCCCCTGACATCCCATGCCCCATCCATTTCTCAGAGCAGGTAAGGCCTCCCTTAGGGAGTCAACAAAGTCTGACATACCAAGTTTAGGCAGGACCAAGCCCCCCACCACCACCTGCATCAAGGCTGAGCAAGGTATCCCACCATAGGGAATTGGCTCCAAGAAGCCAACTCATATAACCAGGGTAAGTCCTGGTCCCAATGCCAGGGACCCCACAAACATATCAGGCCACACAACTGTCACCCACATTCAGAGGGCCTCGTTCCCTCAAATGTAAGTTCCCTAGCTGTCAATCCAGACTCCCTGAGCTCCCACTAGCTCGGGTCAGCTGTCTCTGTGGTTTTCCCCATCATGATCTTGACCCTCCTTGTTCATATGATTCCCTCCTCCCAGTCTTCAACTGAACTCTAGGAGATCAGCCCAATGCATGTCTGTGGATCACTGCATCTGCTTCCGTCAGTTACTGAATGAAGGTTCTATGATGACAATTAGGGTAGTCATCAATCTGATTACAGGGGAAGGCCAGTTCAGACACCCTCTCCACTATTGCTAGGAGTCTTAGCTGGAGTCATCCTTGTGGATTCCTGGGAATTTCCCAAGCACCAGGTTTTCCCCTAACCCAATAATAGATCCCTCTATCAAGATATCTCTTTCATTGCTCTACCTCTCCATCCCTCCCACAACTCAGCCTCTGAGTTAAGGCTAATATGTTGTTAGAAATGCCATATTTGGCATAAATGGTGACAGACTCCTGCCTTCACACACCTGTTGGATTAAATGTATGTGCTTCACTTTGAAGTAATTTAACTGTTATGCAGTAAAGAATCTTATTCTAAGATGAGACTAGTCTTTGGTACATGATTCAGAAAGTACTTTCATGCATCATAAGGTTTTTTGTTGTTTCCCTGAGATTTTGGCTACTGAAGAAACAGAGACTGCTTTAAGATGGTCTCTTGGTATCAGATGGTATAAGTTCTTCCCACAGAAGGAAGGGGAGATAAAAATGTTAACATCTGCAGACACTATAGATTTAACATAAGCCACATAAGGGCAAGTGATCATGCATCAGTACTTATTCATTGTGACAAATCCAAAACAGTTTCTCTGGTCAGTAATACTCCATATTCAGCTGACATATAAATAAGTGGACACATGCCCACTATTCTATGGATCTGGAAAAAGCAGAAATCTGTATTTAGTCCATTTCCTGGATTCTGACCTAAACATTCTTCCCCTCTCTTCAGCTATAATCACATTGAAATCGACAAGCACTAGAAATGGATTATTTGGGTCCTAGTGAACAGTCCAATTACAGTCTTTTAAACCCTGTATCCCATACCTGGAGTTGGTGTCAGGTGTCTCAGCAATGGCTTACTCACACATTGTGTCTTCCCTAAAACAATGCCATTGACCACATTCTTCTAAGAGCTTTACCAGTGTAATATATTAAATTGATTGTAAAGTATTTTAAAAATTGAAAATAACAGCAAACAAATAGTAAATAAGAGCAATATGTGAAATTATCTAGTAAGCAGTGATGCTCCTTTTCTGTAGCAAAGGTGTCTACTATCTCCACATTCATAACCAAGTACAGCTGAAAGAGCAAAAGTGAAATTATGAAAAAGAATAGCATCTGTATTTTCCAAATTGCACATGGCATGAAATTTGAGAGATTCACATCTGTTCTTGGGAATTAATATTCCCTGGTCACAGATGAGAACTTCCCTAGGCTATCTGTTATAGTTCCATAAAATAGGATATCAAAAGGAAGCTAGAAATCTAATGCTATATTTTGAAGCTTTGAGAATAAACTCCAAGTAGCTGTAGGCCACAAAACACTAAAGAATACATTGAGTTAAATGAATAAAAAACGAGGACAGACACTTGATCAAAAGGCAAATGAATCAATTTTATCAGGCTCTGGTACAAAATTTAATTTTATAAATCAAAATATATGGGAATTATCATTATTAAGTATCTTTATTTTTCATTACACAATGTAACAGAAAATGTATAGTGTTTTGTTTCATTAAATGAATATTTGCATTATATTGAATGTCATAGCAAATATTTAGGTTTTATCGTTTAAAAAAATAATGAACACACTTTTTTGGTTTGGGGGGGCTGCTGAGATTATTACAGAATTATCTTAGGGGAAAAGCTTTTAATTTCATGATTTTTTTGTGTTGATGTGAGGAAAATTATGGTTTCTTATCTTACCAAAGGTGAGATGAGAATATTTTGAAATAATGCCAAGTAACCACATGTTTTCAGGTATAATTACCAAGGCATAAATTCATGAACTATGCCTCTACAGCTAGGGATTAAAATGCTGCTAATGTACGTAACATATGACTTACACAATCAAGGATATTGTTAATAATTCTCCAGACACCTCCGCAGGTCATTTTTAAACAACTTAGCAGAAAAACAAAC
Organism: Peromyscus aztecus; assembly: GCA_902168405.1. NCBI lineage: Eukaryota > Metazoa > Chordata > Mammalia > Rodentia > Cricetidae > Peromyscus > Peromyscus aztecus. Next base: position 5,856 of record CABHPQ010168544.1, on the reverse strand, counting down.
GAAACAATAGCCAGCAACAGGGTCTCAATCATAAAACTAAGCTACTTTACTCAGAATGATGCTTCAGTTTTTATGATAATGTTTTCACATGGGATCTTGAGAGACAGAAAACTGATTAGTTGTATGCAGTAAAATCAGCCAAGTTCAACTGCTAATTTAAAATATGTGCAGGTTTTCTTGGTTTAAAATCAAATGGTATCTCTTTGAAAATATTTGGAAGATAAGTATGATAGTAATAAAACACTATATGGACATCATTTTATGAACTTATTTTGCAGTGCGTTGTTATTATCCTGAGACAACCCAGATTCGGGGCAGCAAATGTCACAGGTCCAATCTCATCTTCAGAGATATTAATGTAGCCTAGAAACAGCGTAAATCACCAAATTAAAAAGGTTGCTGTGCCCCGAAAGGAAGTGTTCTAGAAGGGGACACGGGTAACATGAAGGGAAAGGGGATGGAGACTGGGCTGGGCTAACTAGGAAGGGAAGAGGGCAGGCAACACAGAGGGAGAGGTTGGAGGGGGAAGCGGGATAAACAACAAAAAGGAAGTTTGAAAAAGCCACAGAGAATATTATTTTATGTTTACCTAAAATTACATATAATGTTTATAATTATTTATGTATAAATGCGTTTGGGGTGATAACCAAATAAAATAGAAGACTGACCCAGATGGATATCTCTTGTAACCAACGAACCCTCCAAGTACTGGAAATGGATACATCTATTTGAGTTTTTGGCCAAAGTGGTCCCACGGGAATCCCCAAACAATCCAGGCTCTCAAGAAAATGACAGTGAGACCCTACTGTGGAACATAACACCTACACGTTTCATGGAGCATGGAGAAGTTGAGCTGGTATCTACCTCGCGCCATCACCCAATGGACTGATATTCGCAGTATTGGAAGCCACACTGCATGCTACCAGAAGAAAAAGGCAAACAACAACCTAGCTACATACCCTTCAATCAACAAGAGTGAACAGCCTGCAAAATAGGCTGGGGCAACAGTGGCACGAAGCTTGTGGAAGTAATTAACCAGTATCTGACTTGAGCTAAGGCCCATTCCATTAGATGGAACCCATAACCAAGGCTGTTTGATACTAGGTAGGCCAAGGACACAGGAGAAATTCAAACAGTGTTGTCCTACTGAAAGGACATAGCAATAAAAATGGCATTTAATGACATTCTGTTACACTCTTGGATCAATGCTTGGTCAGTGCCCATCAGAGAAGCTTCCTCTTGCAGCAGATGGGAGCAAATAGAGAGACCCACAATCAGATAATATGCAGAGTGCATACCTTGAACACATAGCTCTAAAATGGATATCTTTATCAAATCCTTCTCCTCAAGGCTCAGGGAATCCTGTGGAGAAAAAGACACAAAGAATATATGAATCAGAGGAGATGAAGAACACCAAACCTTCCTACATGAGGAAGATTTTCATAGTTAGGTATTATGTAAACTGCCATGGGAGAAAAGCTAGAGGCAGTTGATGACTGCTGAGAGAGAGAAATAATCTTCCTTGGGAACAAATACTGGTTACCCAATACCAAGGGGCCAGCCTGAACAATATGTGAATATGAACAATACCAAAAGGACTCAACAAGTAATATATATGTATGTAATATATATTATACAACACACACACATACACGCAAACACAAACACATAACAATAATTAAAGAAAAAGAGAAAAAAAGGCACAATACATGTTAAGTACATGGAGAGTGTGGGTCTGGATGGAATTAGGGTAGGAGACAAATATGACCAAAATATGTTATATGAAATTTGCAAAGAATTGCTAAAAATCACTGGAAAGAAGCCACCAAAACACGGCTTATTTATATACAGTGTTGTTACATTTTATTATTAAGTACCTGAAAGAAATGCCAAAACATAAGTAATAGTTTATAAAATTATATTTAAAACTTATTCAGAATTACATTCTGAGATTAAAATAAGATATAATCATGCTTACCATCAAACCTTCTTTTTTATTTTTATCTTAGTTCTTTCTACAATCCAGCATGTCTGATGGTTAATGTTTAATCCGGGAAAATTACAACAGGTAAGGAAAATAACTTAACTTCAAAACCTACTTCTAAATAACCATTTTCTGCAGTCATGACTATGATATTTTTCCTTTGATCTACTATCACACCTATTCTCTCTATCTCAATTTTTTGTTATTAGTCATATTAGTTACACTAAAATTTGCACTAATTTAGCTATGTTATTCAAATTGCTTTGACAAAAGTTTCTGAAATTGGTTTTATAATCTCTAGCACTCTTCTATGAGATGACCATTTGACTGGTCTGTTGTTTCTCTGTGTGTCACAGTCATAGCACCATATACTTATACAATCATCTATTGGGTATCACTTATATGATTTTTTAAGTATGTTTCTAAAGAACCATGAAAGGAAACTTTGGATAAAAACAAAAATGAAAATTGAGGAAAATTAATGAGTGTGTGCCTCACTATATAAGTGCTCAGCGAGTTTGACAAAAAGTAACATTGGGGTTGATTAATTTTCAGAATTACTATATCTGTCCTTAAAGTAGGTCTGAAAATTCGTCCCCCCCCCCAAGTTATCATCATGTATATGAGTCTAGTGAGATTTCACTCTGTGGGTGTTGTACATATCACCTCAAATCTACATTGGGAGGAACTGATGCATATGGCTGTTCAATTTTGGATATGCCTGTTATATTAAATAATGCCAGTAATGCATACCAAGTGTTTAAAAGCACTTAGTTTATAGAGCAGTCACTTCTGTTCTTCAACTATAGACCATATATGTGGAGATTATTTTTCTCAGGATTTTAAATTCTAAATTTTAAATATGTAGTGTTTACAATATTTAGATAATGTCTTTTGTCATACTAAAAGGAGCAAATAAATTACAGACTGACTAAAAATTTTAGAGAATCTACAAATATATGTCATAATTTTCTAAGTTTTAAGTGTGTTAAAATAATAAATTATGCGTGAAATAAATAATAAAGTGACCTACCATACAAGCTTCCCACTGGATACGATGGGTGTTATGATTTATTTTCTATGTTTAAAATGATACCTCAGTCATGAAAGGCAGATAAATACATATGAGGGCATTTTATTAATTTAGAGTTGAATATGTCTTAAAGTTCAAAATAGTAAGTGCTTTTTCCAAGTTTGGATGATATGGGACATCTTTAGTCAGAAGCTGTTCTCTATAGAGGGTTTTTTTTTTTTTTTTTTTTTTTTTTTTTTAACTGCTTCAAATTGGAGAGTTAGCATTGCCCAGAGGAGTGGAAATCAGTGAGGAAACTTGACTCACTAATTATTTAGCAGACATGAATGAATTGGTATCCAAAAGGATTACTGCCCAAAAGCCTGCCCTGGAGGTGGAGCAGGTGTTTTTCCATCGGAATTCAGTATCTCTGCTATTTCAAGGAGGAATTCAAAACGACAACTCGGGGAATGCAAAGCTCATCTCTGCGACATGAAAAGCATGACTTCTTAACTAGATTCTCCGCTTCCTTCCTCGCTGTCATTTCCTAGGCTTTTCTGTCTCAAATAGATCCCTTACCAATTCCAAAACAGCTGGCCTAATTCATCTCTTGAAAATGGCAATGATACCCTTGTAGCAAACCTCCGGTGCACAGGTGTTTGGAGGAATCCTAGATATAGCTAAGCAGGAGCCAAATTCCAGGTGAAATCACCCATAAAGGTTATAACTATGAGACCAAAAATTGCCTACTAATCTTGCTTCTAAAGGTTTATGGCTCAAGGCTACACTTAAGAACCTTCTTTCTCAAAGTGATTCTCCATTAACTTCCACTGCAACTGTTCAGGAAAGTGTTTGGTGGAGTTGAGGGGTGTAATGACTGCCGAGTTTGCAGCCTCCATATGGAGCACCTGAAAGTTCTATACTCCTTATTATCCTGCAAAGAGCCTCAGTGACTTTGAATAGTTTCCTAAGTAGGAGTAAGGGATGAAGTCTATTGTCTCCGATATAAATTATTACCGATTGTCAATCTATCTGACAGCAGATGCTTTTCATGCTGTTTTCTATGAGCAAAAGGAATATACATTCTGCTTTGATACAAACAAATATGTATTGTTAAGATAGCTTTTTTTTTTTTTTGCACTGTAGATAAGGCAAATCCATGCTTTATAAAAGTTTTTTTTTCCTTTGAATAGCCACATTTCTTCCATGGTCATTTCCCTAACTATCTACCTTGTCCTTTAGTACGGGAATTAGGACCCATGTGCACTGTACCTCAGAGAGTCCAGTGTTTTTGAATGAACATCTACGTAGAATTAAATCATGGGAGATGTTTGCCTTGAATGAACTTGGAAAACTGTCATGAAATAATTTGACTAATCCTGGGATTTTGGGTTTTTTGTTTGTTTCTTTGTTTCCTTAAGAACAGTTTGGACTGAAGATTTACCCATTATATTACCTGTTTTATTTATGTATAATGTTTCCAAGTTTGCAATGCTGGTGATATTCCTACCCTTAGCAATGGCTGCCCCAAGATTATTTGTTGCTTATCATAATTCTGAGTAGTAAAGTCAAAGTATAAAGGAGGTGGCAGGTTTGTTTTTTTTAATCACAGATGAGAAATTTGTATAACCATTATTTTGGGGTACACCTAATCTGTAGAAGTAACTGACCCCAGTGTCAGTTTATGGAGTAAATAATGACCCACCTCTTAATTGGAGAGTGATGGAAGAAGTGAAAGTTAATACTTAATACTGTTAATACTGAATACTTAATACTGAACCTTAATACTGTCTCCTCTGGTCTATGAAACCTGCGTTGTATGGGATTTCAATTAACTTATCAAGTCCACAGACTTTTAATAGTAATGCTAGAATTCTCAAGCATGTCAGATACCCATAGAGAATAAAGGGTCTGTGTGCTACTTTTGCAGGACAAGATAACTCACAGCTAAAATTACTCCCTCCTATGAGTGGAAGAATATGTTATATGAGTTTGCATTATTGACATATAAACTGAATTTTTACTCTATAACATTTGCTTATAACTGATCTTGGATGAGCACACTATCTGGTAACAGAGTAGCTTGACATCTTTGTCACACACTTGGAATTACAACATAATTTCATGAGAGTATTATTTTAGAGACTTATTTCTTGTCCAGAAGTATGTTTCTGAAATCCCTAATTACTCTCTTCATGTAGAGAGGAAAGCACTGCTGCTAAAATTCTCATCAAATTTTCCAACCAAGCATTCACAACTGGTCTCATTCTATTCTACATTCTGAGGACACTTATTTTTAAATAGTAATATGTAAATGTTAAGTAATTCATTATAGCCAGTTCTAATAAACAGTTCCAATAAGGTTGTTTTTAATGTTTTAATTTTTTAAATGTTTTGAAGTTATAATTATAGCATATCCTGTTTTCCTTTTGCTCCCTCTGAACTCTTCTACTCACCTCTTGTTTCTTTTTTCTGTTTTGTGTGTGTGTGTGTGTGTGTGTGTGTGAAGTCCATGGCTTCTTTTACTTATAGTATTGGTTTTTATAATATAGCAATTGATATTAATATATGGTTATATATTAACATATTAATTAATATCCAATATATTACACATGAATAATAGTTTTATATGATTGAATATATATTTCTAAATATATAAATAAAAGTTGTTTAATCTGTCAATCTTTATTGTGTTACTTGTAAGTATACGACCTTAGTGCTGACCAATTAATAGCTTCCTTCAACCAGAATAGCCCATAAATTTAGTTAGTCTTCATTTGACATTTCCAATACATACACTGAGCTTGCTTAAAATTAGAGCAATTGACCTCAGGACATAGAGTTGTCATAAGCAGTTGGT
>CABHPQ010168543.1:11589-60896 GCA_902168405.1 Peromyscus aztecus | reverse complement strand
GAACTACTGGTGAATCTCTTGTCACACACTCATAGGGAAGAGCTTGGGTGGGGTGCATAGCCCGATGATAGAGCACTTGCCCTGTATGTTCAAGACCCTGGATCATTCGATTCCCACTACTGGGGGGTGGGGAGAACTTTCAAATAGCTAGAAGTGCCAGACAGGACAAGATGGTCTAAACTGTCTCATGATTAAGTTTCCTATTATTACAGTCCTTCGACCCAAATGGAAGAGTCGCTGTTCGTACAAAGGGTTCTCTCTCTGTCTCTGTCTCTCTCTTACACGCACGCACGCACGCACGCACGCACGCACGCACGCACGCCCTCCCAAACATACTGGAGTACTGAGGACATCGAGCATTCAGTACTTGATTCATGGCATCAAATTGTTTAGGAAGTCACTCCAGAAAACTGAACTTGATTTCTCCATGATCCAAGGTGTGTGATACATCCACACTTATCCAGGTCAGGTCATTGGCAGGAAAGACCAGGCTAGCCATTACACACATGCCCTCCTTTAAACCAAAGAAGCCATAGCAAACTGGGTAAGGCTGGAGGCTGACTGTTTCCTTGCTGTTGTCCAAACCAAGCCTCACAGCTTAAGTTGAATAGTCTATGTACAAGGTCCCGCAGCTGATGCTCTAATGAGTCTCCACGGACACACGGCTCTCAGCTTACTTTCAAGTGCAGCCACAAAGATGCTCATCTCAAAGCCCTTCCCTACCCTCCTCTCATCAGGACAGAGGCACACGGAGGACCAGACACGTAGTTTCCCCTTTGAAGATTTCCATCCTGTGCAACCATCATCTCAGATAGGAAAACGAAGAGGAGGCGAGGTTTGGTAGAAAAAAATCTATGGCACAGCCGGCTTGAGGGTCTTTATGTGAAGGAGTGTCTCTGTCAGGTGTCTAAATATTTACTGAGCACGTACCAAGGGTGCGCCCTCTTGCAAGGCTGGGGATGTAATGGAGTGATGTACGGAAGTCCTCGTGTCACAGAGCTTATGTGTGAACGTATGGAGAAACTTGACGGACCTTCCACTGCGGGAAGCAGTCAGAGATCACCAGTAGCATTCCTGGAGTGTGCCTTGTGGCCTGGGCAGGGGGTCTGTGGTAGACTGTTTATCTAGCCAATTCTAGACCATGGGTTTCCTCTCTAGCACTAAAAAAGAGAGCTCTTGGACTGTGTGTGTGTGTGTGTGGTGGGGGGGAATGGTCTCCAAACTGGTACCATTCTCCTCATTTTTTTTTTTACCCTCAAATCTCCACAGCATCCCTGGCATTTTAAATCTACATTTTAAAGAAACACTTTGTTATACTAACAGTGCTCCAGGGCAGAGTCATAAATTTTGCAGGATGAATTTCTTTTTCTGTAAAGGCAAACTCAGCACTCTTTGGGGGATTTGAAAACCCGACTGTGCAGCTGACCTGCTGGTGACAGGGGCAGAGGGAGGGGCCCTCACCGGTCTACATAAACAAGAGCCTGGAGCTGGGAAGCCACAACGTGGACTCCGAGCTGAGGGCTGAACTCCACCTCCAGGCAGAATGAGGCTCAGCACAGCAGCCCTGCTTCTCCTGCTGGCCAGCTGCCTCTCTCCAGGCCACGGTGAGAACTTTCACTTATGATTTCACCAGCCTTTGAGCAGAAGCGCTCCTCACCATTTCTTCTTCCATTAAAGCTGGGAAGGAAGTCTTACTAAAGCGGGGGAAATGCTCAGCTGCTTCTAGATTTTTGAAGTATGAGATTCCCAGGGATTTAACTCTTTAAAAATGGAAGCTTTCAAAGTGTGAAGATTTTTATTTGTAGAAAGAGGAGCTACTGGGCAGTGAGTGTTCATGGGACTTATGTTTAGTGTGTGTATTGCTAGGCTGTCAGCTCGGGCCCCTATAGGAAGACTTCTTTGCGTGGCTCCTCTTTGCTCTGCCTCTTGATGATCCTTGGTTCAACATTCCCAGTACAGTTGCATGGGGTAAGGCCCTGACACTCTAAAGAACTCGGAGGCAAGCAGCTGACTTCAGTCTGAATGGGGGAGCTGTTACTGTGTGAGTGGATAAATGCCTAACTGAAGTGGCGAGATGTGTATACAGAGGAAGGGATGGATGTGTGGGCAAAAAGAAACACCCCGGTTTACAGGACAGATAATCACACTTAGGATGTGGAAATCCCTCCACCCCCATTTTTACTCTTCACATACTGTTTTCACCCTTCAAAGCTCGTCTCTCCCCTCTCCCATGAAGTTTTGCAGCTGATGTCAGTACAGCGTCTGTGTGTAATACTGCCTCAGGGGTGGTCTAATTATTGTTCCCTTGTTCAGCCCACAAAACTGTTAAGCACTGTAGGAACTTGAGACTTTTACTTATACAAAAGATGTGATAAATATATTTTGTTTGTTTGTTTGTTTTGGGAGATAAGGTCTCAGTAAGTGGCTTTGAACTTATAAAAAAAATCAACCTTTGTCAGCCTCTCAAATGGTTGGATTACCCAGCAATGATTTCTTTAAAAAAAAAAAAAACTTAGACTTCATGAAAAACCTTGAGATGAATTACCAATAAAATGTCTATAACTAGTAAGTATTGTGGTTGGATACAGTCTTGAATTTTTATTATTGGTTTTCATTTGGTAATAATTTATGACTAAGATCGAGAACCAAGATATTAAACATAAATGAAGAAGCATCCTCCATGTGTTTTCTCAGGTAGAGAGACAGGGAGGGTAGAGGGGTGTGCTAAGAGAAAGGATTCTATGTGTGAGAGAGATGCTTACAGCATCTGCAAATCTCTGGCAGGATCTGGTCCTCTGCTTTTGCGTTGGGAGTGGAGATGAGTTGATTTCACATCACGTTAGTTGTAACATAGTTGTAAGTCCCTAAAGAATCAGTTCTCAAATCACCTGAGTGCCAACACAATGCTACTAGCACAGTTAAGGAACGTCACGATTTTGAAAGGCTAAGTTTATTTCAATTAAGGTTTTGGTAGAAAACATTTGAGAGCACGCAAGTCAAAACAAACAGAAATATACAAACTAAAGGCAGCTAGAAGTGCCGGCGTGAAATGCTTGCCCCTTCAAATGCATGATATAATTGATAATTCAGTTCTATTTCTAAGTCACAGGCCCAGTGGGTTGAAGTGGCTGATTCTGTGTTTACAGGTATCCTGGAGGCCCATTACACAAACCTCAAGTGTAGATGTCCCATCGCGAGCTTGACCTTCATCCCACCAAACATCATAGAGCGGATTCAAGTCACACCTCGTGGGAATGGCTGCCCAAGGACTGAAGTCGTGTAAGTTTCGAGAAAAAAAAAATTACATAAGTTCTCTCTTCGAATGAAAATCAGATGAAATATATTTGTAACTAGCAACCGTATGGTAGCGAGAATCTCAGAGACCAGCTTGATGTTGCTAAATATCTGAAGTTAATCGTGAAAAATTGGAATATTTAAGCACTTGTTTTTCGGCAGTCCAAAACTGTCATCCTTGCTCACTCGCTTTATTTCTCAAGCTGCTCCACCGAGGCCTGTCTGCTGTGGTTACAGAGGCTGAAACTGGGGTTAAGACGTGAACTCACTGAGGCTTCAGCAGGCTAACCTGCCCGTGTGCGGCACCCGTAGGCAGGGATGGAGTCAGAACGCCTTTCCTCCTACACAGCCCCTGAAGGAGGCTTGCACAGAGCCTCTCTCTCCGTGCTGGAACCTCACTTGTAGCTGCAGCTCTTCCCACAGTGATCCTTTGCCCTCCCTTCCCCCCTTCTTTTCTTCCCCTTTATTCATCTCTGTGGACAGTGCTATGGAGAAGACCCAGGACCTCACAGATCCCAGACCAGCTTTAAGCCACACTCCCAGCCCTCAAGAACTTTGGAGAGTTTGTTTCCTCAGGCTTGGGAGAGTTTGTAAGCAGCTACATGTCTTTGTCTCATTTTGAAACAGAAGCTTTGTAGCTGGGACCAGATGGATTTGACTTGCAGAGTAGAAATACACGTTCTCAAAAAATACATGAAATTATTTCACTGTGATGGCATTATACTTTTACCAATGTCTCCACCAATGAGAGTTCTAACTAAGTCACAGTTACTTCCCTTAAACTCCACAGTAAAGTCCTTAATGCCATGTCTGGAACTTTTTAACTATTCAGGTCATAACTCCTGGAAAGTGGTCACTAAAAGTGTGGATTCTGGAGTCAGACAACCTTTAGAGCAATTCAAGGAATCCTGCTGTATCGCACATTTGTGGTACAGTCGTGGACGAGTTGTTTGAACCCTCTGAGCTTCATGCCCATCAGAAGGGGAGAAAATAATAGTTCTTCTAGAACAGGATTTCTGTGGGATGAATTGAGGCGAACGTGTGACTCACTGAGCTTTGTGTATGGCACACAGTGAGGTCAACGTTTGATAAACGTTGGCCATTAGCTGTGAGAGTTGGCTTTGTTCTTATTAATTTCTTAGATCAGGAAAACTCTTGCCAACTGGTGGCTTGGAGAAATGTCACTGAGACCAATCAGCTTTGAAACTTCTCTCATGTTCAAAGACATTCATATTTTTTTTTCAGATAAAACATTTCAAGACAACATTTTCTAGTCTGTTTTATTCCCCTGAGCTCAGTGGACAAGACATTTAAGTGATCCTGGGGTATAACTTTAGAAGTGACCCAACTTTGGAGTCAGCGTTTTGGCTCCTCTCCAACTCATATAAAGATTATCGACAAGACAGTCTCTTCTGACATATGGGCTTCTGTCAAGTTGGACTCCACAAGCCTCACACCACAAACCACTTATTCCAGATTCAAAACTTCTTGCTCAAATTTCATTCTTCTAGGAATTTTTTTTTTTTTTTGGTTTTTCGAGACGGGGTTTCTCTGTGTAGCTTTGCACCTTTCCTGGAGCTCACTTGGTAGCCCAGGCTGGCCTCGAACTCACAGAGATCCGCCTAGCTCTGCCTCCCGAGTGCTGGGATTAAAGGCGTGCGCCACCAATGCCCGGCAGGAATAGTTATTTTCACAATCAACTCCCTTCATTATTAAGAAAAATACAGGATGGACCAAAATGTACCACTGTTTCAATTTTAGTTTTGTTTATTTCTCCCCAGGATCTGGACAAAGGGTAAGCAAGTTCTATGTGCGAATCCTCGCTCCAGATGGTTTCAAAGCGTATTAAAACATGTACGGAGGTGAGTTAAGCACCCTGAGAGCTTTCCTAACCAGCCACGTCGGGGAATACTTTACAATTAGGAAAAGTTTGTAGGGCAAATGCCTGTTTTGCTGTTAGTGGGTGCTGGCTAAAACGGGGCTGACTCATTCCAGCTGTTGAGTAAGCTGTCATTCCAGCTGTTGAGTAAGCTGAAGCAAGTGTGCACAACGGTGGTTATTTGATGTCACCAAAGGGAAGTGCTAGTGTCTTGTGTCATTGCTCTAAGTGTGACTTATTTTTGTTTATTTCACAGCAAAAATATAATTTCAACTCCCCCAGCTCCAGTGAGCAAGAGAAGGACTACTTGAAGACCCTGTCCTCCAAAGGTCACCTGCCTCCTTTGTCCCTGCTTTGAATTTTAGCTTTGCTCCTAGTTGAAGAATTTCCAAGAAAAGAATTTTCTTTTGCAAACAAACATGACTGTGTACTCAATCTACATCCTTGTTCTGTAACGAAGGTTATTTGAGGATAGGTGTTTAGTTACAACCCACTTGGCATGTGTTTGGTAATAGACCTGTTGTTTAATGTGAAACTATCCTAGGTTGTAGAAGAATGGAACCTGTATCTTGTATTAATAAGAAAGTTATGGGGTGTGTTTCCATTGTTTTATATCCTTAGGGAAAGCAGGTTTCCAGAATAGTCTCCAGAAGTTTCCTGGGCAGCTGATGCAGTTCTAGCCTCATGTGATACCAAGTAGGTCTCTGTAGTGAAAAGTCTTATGAAGAAAATAGAGTCCTTCTAGTTTTAAAGGTTTCTTGTATGCAATTTATTGTCTTAGATTAAAACCAGCAATGTTGAAAGATCCCAGGCTTAAAATTCCAGGCTCTCCAGCAGTATACAAATGCATTCCTTTGCACTGTGGCCCTGATGATTTTTTTATTTACATCTTTCGAACAGACAAAAATACCAGTCTCTTGTATCAATTTTTTTAATGTTTCCTACTCATCTAATGTCATTCAATAAACTTAATCAAGTATTTTGCTTATGACTGGCTCATTTTTAACAGACAATTTTCTCACATTGAGATGTTCTTCAGCTGTTCCTAAGGAGACGTAAGGTTTCAATCATGTTCATTTTTTCTGCGTATCAGAGCCCTCTACAGATGACCTCAAATTATGTCTGCCCTGAGAGTGGCTATGCATTGGGAAAGGTTTGGCGCTGAAGCCTCTTTCCCCAGGCATGTTAAATGTGATTTCCTCCAGACTTCAAACTCTTACTCAAATCCATTCTCACCGCCTGTTTCTATGGATTCCCCGAGTCTCCAATATTTCATTTGACAAAGTGTTGCATTGAGTTGACAGGCAGAGGACTTAAACACCATTCTTTCCCACCACTATGCTGAGGTCATAGCCTGACTCTGACTCTTAGCCTTCCTTGGCTGCTTTGTGGTCTGTTCCCATCACATCTGGATCACTCTTTCATTTATCTCATTCATTCATTCGTTTGTTTATTTGGTGGTGGGGTGGTGGTGGGGTTTGGCTTTGTATGGGTGTGTGCATGTGCTCATGTGTGGGGAGGTGCATGTGTGTGGGAAGAGTTCAAACCCCAATATCATTCTTTGGGAGTCGTCTATCTTATTTTTTAGATAAAATATTGACTTGTACAATAATCACCCAAACACATTTATAGTGTTTTCATTACACACACACACACACACACACACACACACACACACACACTTCCTTTAGTTGTCACTTTTCCTCCTCCAGACTTTCCCATTTGCCCAACCTCCAACTATTTATATACTCTCTGTGCCAATCTTTTTATTGACTTAATTGATTTTTAGGAGGGACTTATTTTTTATCTATTTATTAAAATAGGTTAAGATAGATGACTTATTTTTTATCTGTTTATTAAAAAATAAAGCAGGAGTTAGCTCACAAGTAGGAAAAGCTGGCTGTCTCTACTTCCCCCAGGAGAGGGATTATGTGGGCTCTGGGGGTCTAAACTCAGGACTCCAGGCTTGTACAGCAAGTACTTTACTCATTTCACTATTTCTCAAGTCCTTCCCCACCCCCTTTTTAGTTTAGACTGGATTACTTGTTCTCTCTCTCTCTCTCTCTCTCTCTCTCTCTCTCTCTCTCTCTCTCTCTCTCTCTCATTCATTCTTTCTTCCTAGTTTTCTTTTTTGAGACAGGATCTCAGTCTGTAGCCTGGGTTAGCCTGAAACTCACTATGTATGCCAGGCTGCCCTTGAATTGGAGCTGTCTTCCTGCTTCAGCCACTAGAGAATACAGGTGTGAGCCTCAATGCCTGGCTTTCTCTTTTTCTTTTTATTATTTTCAGAAGGCATAAAAGTACTTACAAATATTATATTCTCTGTCACCTATAATTTAACATTTTTATTACACATATGCAAAGGGAATATACAGTGTCATCAAGCACTAAAACCTAGTGCTTTTTACACCTCCGTGTTTAGAGCTTGGGAATCAGGTTTCAGTCTTATTACGGCATAACTCAACAAAAATCCAGGATCCTCCAATAATCAGTGCTGCCGTTTCTCATGAGGCCACTATTAACCATCCTGTCACAGCTGGCGGAAATGAGGCACAGTAAGTGGGCACCAGGAACCATTGCTCTAACACTACCATCTCTGGGAAGTAGAGATCATCAGTAGAACAGACAGACAGACAGACAGACAGACACTTCTTGCCTTCGTCTGTGTAACTAGTCAAAGACAAGCCAGAATCTGAAGCCAGGCTCACCGGACTCCTAAGTGGATGCGCTTCATCGTGACATTAGACTCAGAATGCATTCAAATCTATTTTCTGATTTCAGCCCCTTTTCCTGCTCTCCTTTTCAGAGCCAGTCAAAGCCAGAGGATATTGTGAGGTAGGAAGGGACTTAAGGGGACCTGGGAAAGGGAAAGAGCCCCTGACCCTCACCTGCCTAGACCTGAGTTATGTCTCTTGCTGACTGAACCAAGAGTTTTGACATAGTTGACTAGAGGTCGCCCTACATAGAAACTGTATGTAGAAATTATACTTCCTAAAAACCCTACAGGGTTATTAATATGACTAGTGAACCATATTTGGGATAAAAATACATGCTTTAACCTCTTTGCTTGAACTATATAAAGCCAAACCACTTGTATATATTATTTTGACGAATGTTTTATCCTATGCACATTTCTTCCTTGTATGTGTCTTCCCTGTGCTCTCATAAATCACCTATGACTTCATTTAACAAACAACAACAAAAATATATCTTTCAATAAGACAGGAGACTGATATATTTTTCTTCTTCCTTGGCCTCAGTCATAGATCATCTCCTTCAAACAATGTAACTCCAAAGCCCCCAAATCACTAACATGGCTGCTCCCGAAGCCCTTAGATGGACCCTCTCCCTCACTCGACCTCCTTACGCAGTCTATCCTTTCTCCTCAACAGTAAACTTGCTGACTTTGCTTTGGTCTGACTCATGAAGAAATTCTTTTCTGTGGCAAGTCAAGAATCCCAGCTCTACTCTAGTGGAGGCGTCTGAGGTTCTGAGGGGCTCCTCAGACTGCAAATATGGGGTGTCTGAGGCTCTGCAGGGCTGCTCAGGCTGCATAGATAGAGCATCTGAGGCTCTGAGGGGCTCCTCAGACTGCAAATATGGGGTGTCTGAGGCTCTGCAGGGCTGCTCAGGCTGCATAGCCCCAACATTGAGCTACCGAAGGTATAATGAGGCTGTGAGAGGGATTCAGGCTGTACAGTCAGCAACACTGAGCTGCGCTCCCTGCTCCTGGTGACATGACTGTAGATCACAGTAATATACTGTATATTGTTTTAAAGCTAAAAGCATTCTGAATGTTTTCACAAGGACATGATAAATGCTTCAGGCAAAAGATGAACTTATCCTGATTTGAACCTCACACAGTGTATACATGATCAAAACATGACGTGTGGTTCCCTCAAAATATGTATGGTTTTTAAGCATCCATTTAAAAGGCTAAAAATAAAAGCTGCAGATAAGGGAAGGGTGGGGCACCCTCTCTGTGTTAGAGAAGGGTGGGCGACATATCCACTGTTCATAGTTCAGTCCCACGGGGGGTCTGGGCTGCTGCAGAGCAGTGAGGCCTGAAGGCTGTGGGTAATGTGGAAAAGGGTGGGGGGGATGAGACTCGTGAGAGGCCTAAACTGTCTTTTTCTAGCATAGCAGTACCCATTCCTCGGAAGTTACCATAACGTTAAGAGCACTCAACTGGCTTGGAACCAGGACTAAGTCATAATTAGCTGCCAGGGAACTTGTTGTTGAACCGATTAATAGAGAATCTGCAGGAAGGTTTGGAAGGGAACAACCGTAGATTGTTAAGACAGGATTTAGGTACTCATGACTGCATGCATACATCTACACACACATATGCCAATTAAATAAAAGTCAAAGTAAGTAGAGGTGAAGGGAAAATATAAAATGATGCTTACCAAAAGAAAATGATTGCTCTGGGAGGCTGAACCAAGGAGCCACAGGCCTGGCTGCACAACAGTGTCCTAGCAGAACAAAAGAAACCTGAAACAGACTGAGTGATCCATCCACCTCCAGAGTCCCAGGAGGAGATGATTCTCCCGCTCGGTCTCAAGGGCACAACTGGCCTCTCATTGAACTGGCTGTGTAGGTTTGTTTCTCTTGTCTTCCATGTTCCCACACCTTCTTTCAGCACTGAAAGGTCCATCTCAGTGCTCCCAACTCTATGGAGAGTCTCATGCAGATTCCAGAATTCTGTCTCTGAGGTAAAGGAGCTAGAATTCAAGAACTATGAATAACATCCCAGAAGCCATCCCCCACTCTAGGCAGTTATGATGCTGCTAACACTTCAAAGACAGCGTTCATCCATCCTAACAGATGAGAGCTATCTAGGAGGCTTGTTTTCTCCTACATCAGGTTAATCCAATTGTAGTCTAGATACACTAAAACTTACAGTCCATAAGGGTTCAGTCAAGTGGGTTGTGTGGAACAGCCCAACAACCCCTTTCCTGTTCCTATAGTTTGGCTTTTCCAGGATGTCGTATAAACAGGAGCGTACTATCCTCGGTCTTTTGTCTGACTTATTTTTCCTTTGTATGTTGGTTTGGAGATACTTCATGTTGTTGAATGGATTCCCAGTTTCTTTCCCATTGATAATATTATTCTATCGAATGGATATACCACGACTGGCTTATTCATTCACCAGTTGACGGATATCTGAATTGTTTTCAGTTTGGGCTGTGATGAAAGAAACTGCGGACCAAACACATGCAGCAGTCTGTGTACAAACGCATTTTTGCTTCTGTCTGGTAAAAGAAAAATTTGCTCTCCGTTGAGCACTTAGAAGTGGAATTTCTGCATCATGTGGGGCATGCATGCTTAACTTTGTACAAAGCTGTTAGACCATTTCCCACGAGCAGTGCACCAGTGTGCAGCCTTCCCAAAGGCAAGTGTTCCAACTCTTTCATAACTTTGCCAACACCAGGTTTACTGATTTGCTAGTATGAGTCACGGAACCCAAGAAAGGGCTTTACGTGTTACAATAGTCACTTTTGGGCATCTGGGTCGGACTAGCAGAGAGAACAAGGTGACGGAGGGAAGACTCTTTTTGCCTCACGGTTTCAGGCAGGGCGTTCCGTCCGTGGTGGCTCAACTCCAGGAGCTCAGGTAAAACATCCTGCCAAGGGGAGCCTTTAGACTTTAGACACTTAGATAACTTTCATAGTTTCAATTTATATTTCCCTAAAGGCCACAGTTGTTGAGATTTACAGGTACGTAGTTGAGATTTACCTATTTACAGGAGAAATGAGCCTTAAATCATTTTCTCATTGAGTTAAGCTGTCAGAAGGGAAAATGACTGTGTGTCTGAGTCTATTTGTGGTTGTCTCTCATGTTTCATGCATCTATGTGTTTTCCCTCTTCCTGCTGCTACAGTGGCCTTGAGTGGTGAGGCTTAATGTAATTCTGTATCAGGAACCTTTAAGCTTTGTATTCTGAAAAACTGTTTTGGCTAAATCGAGTCCAACTGCAAGCTCTCCCACAGGAAATTTAGAATCGCCTTGTCAGTTTCTGTCCCAGAGAGGATTTTGATTAGAATGGCATCAAGTTTGCGGGTCAGTGTGGGGAGACTTGACCTCTGACTACTGAGTCTTCCAGTTTATGAACATGATATTTCTCTCTGCAGGACATTTCTCTAGTTTTTCTCAGAAATATTTTTTTCCTGGTTTAATAAGGAATTGTTTATTTTGAGAAAAAGATCGCAAACATCAGGCTGTTCACAAAAATAACCCATGGTATTAACTTTAGAAAACAAATATTAAGACTATTACACTACTTTCCTGTAAGATGCATTTGACATGCCAACTCTCATTCACAAAAATACATGGTTACATTCATGTTGAAGAGCCCCACTCATGTGAGGGGAAACACACACCTATAATGCAAAGCTGCTCTCGAGGTTACAAGTAAATGAGGTGCCTCTGCAGTTAGGGAAGCAACTACCAAAACCATAGGAATGGGAAGAACTGTACTCCCTGCATAGCAAGAGATTATTTTGGAGACAGTTGATAAAAACCATACATCTTTTTATTGTTAAGTCAAGGAGGTATCAAAATTAAAAGCAAAACTTACAAGGTAATGTAGCACGAATCTTAGAAGGTCTTATTAATAAAATCAAACCCGAGCCAGGTATTGGGGTAAATGCTGGAAGGTCAGAGAAATAGAACAAGCCACAACTATCTCACCTCGCCGGATCCTCAGCTGGTCTTGTTTCCTCAGACTGGAGGCCTCTGAGTCTTCATCCAGAATGGGTCTCAGCTGAACTGCTGCTAGAAGCCTGAATGCTTAACCAATGGTTAAGAGAACCAATGCTTCTCCAGGCCAAATGCCTCTCCAGGGCAAATGCCTCTCCAGGGCAAATGCCTCTAGTTTCTGGTCCTTACGCCTTATATACCTTTCTGCTTTCTACCACCACTCCCTGGGATTAAAGGCATGTGTCACCACGCCTGGCCATTTCCAATGTGGCCTTGAACTCACAGAGATCCAGAGGGATTTCTGTCTCTGGAATGCTAGGATTAAGGGTGTATGCTACCACTGCCTAACCTCATGTTTAATATTGTGGCTGTTCTGTCTCTGACCCCAGATAAGTTTATTAAAGTACACAATATTTTGGGGAACACAATACCACCACAAGGTAAGACTTAACAAAACTACTAAGGAGTATCAAAGGAAGTGAAAACGGAACTAGGCACCGGGCAATCATGAATCAATGAACACGGGAAGGATGAGGAGAGGGTGAACAGTGAGAATGTGCTGAAGTTCTCGGGGAGAGGATCTGCTGTTACTTTGATCTCTCACAAGCGCCTAGGTAAATGAATAATGGAATAAGATTTCTAAACTCCACTATGTGCTTAAGAGTCATCCTCTCCGTTGGCGCTGTCTCTGTCATCCTCTCCTTCCTCAGCCTCTTTTTCATCATCCTTGGTCAACTCCAGCTGGTCATCCCCCCGACCTTCATTGTCACCATCATCCAGTAGGTCACCCTCCTCAGCAGAGTCATCTGCACCGGCCTCAGACTCCATCTTCACACTAGTCTCATCTTTGTTCACAGAGGCACTGCTCTGCTCTTCTTCAGACTTTTCATTCTTCATCTCTACTGGGGATGAGAAGGACAAGTCTGCTTGCTTGCTTTGTTCCTTTTCAATTTTTCCCAGGCTTTCCAGCAGAGAATCCACTTTTTGCTTTATCTGAGTCAGCTCCTTGTTAATGACCTGAAGGTCATCACCTTTCAACTTTCCAGACTTGGATGAAGGTCCCCGTTGTCCACTCTTCGAATCGAATCCACTTTCCCCCCTTCGAGAGGTGTTTCCAGAAACGCGCTGGTATTTAGAAGGCACCACAGCTTGGGCAATAGGAGGAGGAGGAGGAGGAGGAGGAGGAGGAGGAGGAGGAGGAAACACGTGCTGGGTAACTGTACATCCTGTCATAATAATCCCGTTGAAAGTCATAGTCCAAATCAAATGAGGAACTGTACATCTCTGCTGCAGATTGTTTCACACCTGCTTTTCCTCGGTTCACTTTTGGCTCTGCAGCCAGATTAATATCTAAAACCTGGCCAGCAATCATTCTGCCATCCTCTCCAGCTACAGCAGCTCAAGCATTTCTTTCGTTAACACATTGGACGAAGGCAAAGCCCTTATGCACAGAGCAACCCACAATTTTGCCATACTTTGAAAAGATTGCCTCCACATCAGACTTCTTGACCACAAGTGTATTGAGATTCCCAATGAATACACGGGAATTCATGGATCGAGGGTCTGTTTTGTTGGTAACGTTGCTAGCCATCTCCTTTGGTTACAAGGTCTCTCACAAAGTGTAGCTGAAGATCAAAAAAAGTCTCACAAGAAGATGGAGAGAGAGAAGAGACTGCCTCTCTTACTGCGGTTCTGTGCCGAGACGCCGAAGCTACAGCGGGCAAGCAGCCCGCGTCTCTTCACAAACATCTCTCTCAGAAATATTTTACAGGTGTCCGTCCACATTTGCCTCTTGCGGTGACCCCAAAACCAAACTCTGACCGGAAGCATTTGAAAGACACTCCTCTGGTGAAGCCAGTATTCATCACCCACATCCTTTGATGTGGTTTCCGTCTTAGCTTTTATTGGCAATATTTCCCTGTTTCCCTCTTTACTTCAGAAAGGGGGTGACCAGACCCCTACATCTACTCGGGACTCCTCCCCTCCTTGCCAATTAATTTTTGCTGGCCTGGCACTGGCACACTTCCCTCCTTCCCACCAAGGCCGATCTCTTCACCTGCGTTTGAAATCACCCCGCCCCCCACCATCCGAGACACCGCATGACATCAACGGTCCTTTCTAAATAATCAAGCCCTCCCTCTCAGTTAGTTCTATCCCTACCCCGTTCAGACACATGCCGGTCTCTTCCATCTCAAAAAAAGCACGATTTTTAAAGAGGCTTTGACCTGGCCACTTTCTGGCTACCTTTTCCAGTGCTTTCCTTACTCTGAGGCGCCATCCAAAGCCAGCTTCCGCCACACCACTTCCCCATCACGGCTGCCAGAAGGTCGTCAATGACCATCCGTAAAGCAAATCAAGCTGCCGCTGTTTCTATGACAATGCTGGTGGCGTTTAATGGTTTGCAACAAAAACATTTCTCTCTTGTCCACTTGTCTTTAGGTCAACTACGGTTCAGCTGGCTCGGCTGAGTTTGGCCTTAAGCCAGGCCGTTTGTTTGGTTCAGAACTCTCCAACGTGCCTCTTGTTTAGAGGAAATCAAATGGTATTCAGCATGTATTCTTGTCACAGTGACAGCAGAGACCCAGACGAAGGATGAAGAGACATGCTGGGCCCCCGGTGGTCTAACTTGTCACTTTTACTCACATTTTTTTTTTCACGGTGACAAAAAAATAATTGTATATAGATATAGGTTATGATTGTGGTCACATGATGTATGTAAACATTATGGGCTGATTAAATCAAGCTAATGAACACATCTACCACCTATCATATTCAGCCTTCTTTGAGCTGAGAACCTTTAAAGTCGACCCTTTTAGCAAATCTGGAATATACAATAGGTTACTACCTATGGTCGCCATGCTTAGCCAGTCATGCTAAAGATAAAGTAAACCTCTGACCCAGTTTGGTTCTAATATAACTGGCCGGCCACGTGGAAGGGAGTGTGGGTGCAGAGAAGGGTAAAGAGTTTGAAATCATAATAAAACTGCTAGAGTTGCCAAGGAGAGTCAGTAGTTCATGCTTCTTTTGTGGAACCCAATGGTTCCTGGGAAACCATCAATTCACAGCTAAAATCTCTCCCTTGGCACTCAGACCACCGCACTTCCAGGTTCCTTCTTCCTCTGTGGCCTTCTCAGACTCGCTTTCCGGTTCACCATTCTCTCTCCAGCCTCTCAGTATCTAACTTTCTTGACCCCCTTTCGGACACTGTCTTCCCAAGCAACAACTAGACTACAGACTTGACTGCCGTGGAAGCATTTGGTTCCACTCTCTGTCTTCCATCCCACGTTCACCGCATCCCACTACATCCGAGTGACCGTTCTATCCCTGCTCTGGATTTTATGAAGCTACCTAGAACTCAATGTCAAGGACCAAAATCAATGACTGGATTCCAGTCAGGCCCAGTTCTAGTACGCCCCACATTGAGGATGTCCACAGCTTGTTTAACTGTGCAAAGTTGAAAACTGGAGCTCATTTCAGGATTTCTCTCACCAGTAGCTCCATCTCTCTGTCACAAAAATCTGAAGACTATTTCCTTATACATTCCTCTTCCCACTCCCTATTTTCCAGCGTTACCACACCCTAGTCTAAGATCAAGTTTCACCTAGACTAGATAGCTTAAAAGCTGCCTTCCTCTGCTACCCCTCTTTAGTGCACCCCAGTATCCCTGCAGGCTGGGGTTTCTCAAGGATTGCTTCCTCAGAGAGGCCTTCCACGCCCGTCAGCCTGGATCAGCTTCCTTCGGATGCGCTGCCACACACGTTATCTATGACCTCCATCGCCATCACTGGTGTGACCACCTAACTCCCATCCGTCTCCCCATTAGGCTATTCCTTAAAGGCAAAGCCACTCCATATCTAGTTTTGCTCATCCCTGAATCTTAGCCTCAATTATAACCTGGAACTTATAGATGTTCAACAAATATTTATTGAACAAGTACGTGAATGATGAATGCCTTACAGCCTCACTCATCATTATGTTTTCTGATTTTGTCTGATTTTTCTAAGTGGATTGCAAACCTGTTGGAGACAGTAAGCCAGACTTATTTGTCTCCTGCAGACAGAGACCAAAGTATCAGTGTCAGTAAGCGACACTTGTACACAATTAAAACAACTTGTATAACATGTGCTTGTTTAAAATATTTAGGACGCATTTTGTTCTGTATTACTTGGGACATGTGAATAGGAAACAGTACAACCTAATCACATGTTTCTAATGACCCTTGTGCATGTGAGCATCTGGCAGATAATTGTCATTGAAATTTAATGTAATGATATAATGCTGAGACCTCCCAGTTAAATTCCACTACAATTATGTCATGGGATTAAGGCACTATGATATATTACAGGAAAAAGCAAAATCAATGTGAATGCATTTATCATAAAGCTAAGATGACTAACATTTATTAAACTCTTAAGTAATATCATTTAGGATACAAACAAGAAACACGAGACTTAAAGGGAATGAGTGAAGGGTCCAGCAGAGGCATGGGCAGCTTCATGGAGCAGGCAAGGAACTCGGGTGTGTCTAGTCAGGCCTAAAGGAGACAGGAGGAAGGGCGTTTGAGAGCTAGGAGATTGCCTGACAGGAACCTCAGTCGTTGATGGAACAGCCATGACCACAAGTACATATCAACAGGGAAGGAAGGAATACATTCTTCCATCCCCCCTTCCTCCCATCTTCTGTCCATTCTCCCCAACCCCATCATTGGCCAAATACTCAGCAAGGAACGTATAAGAAAACTAATGTTCACAGATGTTAAGGAACCTTCCCAAAGCCACACAGACAGTGAACAGCAGCTGCGGTAGCTGAATCTTAGCAGGCATCTTCCAATGATCATATAAGAAAACTAATGTTCACAGATGTTAAGGAACCTTCCCAAAGTCACACAGACAGTGAATAGCAGCTGCGGTAGCTGAATCTTAGCAGGCATCTTCCAATGCCCAATCTCAGTTGTTATTCTGAATGCCGGGTGTCCCAAGCACAACTGCTGTGATTTTCTAAAAGAATATTCTATGTAATTAATGTGGTGGTGGGCATGGTCAGAAGACAGCTTTCAGGGGACCCTTCCCTCTTTCCACTGTGGGTTCACTGCGCCAACTCATGGCCCAGATGGTTATCATCTTTAATAATAGTGACACTTTCAGATGCTTTCATTATCATGTGTCCCACTGAGGAGGGATAAGTGTTCCAAATGATATCTCGTGGACAGGTTTCTTTCTGATTCTTCATGATGTTGTCCCCACAGAGGCTGCAGCTCCTCCTGACACAGAATCTAGGCTCCAGACCCTTCAGTTTCCCCCACTTCTGAGTATTTGGTCAATGATGGGGTTGGGGAGAATGGACAGAAGATGGGAGGAAGGGGGGACGGAGGAATGTATTCCTTCCTTCCTTGTTGATATGTACTTGTGGTCATGGCTGTTCCATCAATGATTGTAGTTCCTGTCAGGCAATCATCTAACTCTGAAACACCCCTCCTCCTGTCTCCTTTAGGCCTGACTAGACGCACCTAGGTTCCTTGCCTGCTCCGTGAACCTGCCCATGCCTCTGCTGGATCCTTCACGCATTCCTTTTAAAGTCTCAGCTGAGACTCTCTTTTCTTGTTGGTACCCTAAATGAACAACCTGAACAATCCCGCTTCTCCTCAACCCAGATGTCAACTGCTTCCCACCTGTAGAGAGATTTTAGGTAAACTGCACAAGGCTGTGACTACAATGAGGTTCTTTACCGTCCTCTGGTGGCCTCTTGGGGAAATGCATCCAAATCGAAGAAGGAGGCCCTGGAGCAGGTAGCTTTATGTTGAGCACACATTCCCCCTCTTGCCCTCCTTTTTAGTCAAATCCCTAAGAGTGTCTCCCCAGGGCTGCAGACAAGAAAATCCTGTGACTCCTTTATGTGAATAGCCAAATTCAGAAGTTCAGGCTCTCGCCTGCCAAACCAGAATTCTCACTAGTGTTTGAGTCTGATAGCTAACGCTGAAACTAAAACCCCGCAGTTTTAATTTCCCAGATGGTTTCTATGCGCGGACACTGAGAAGCCTTTGCCCCCGTGTTTTCTCTTTTTTATGTCTTCCACACTTCTCACTGCAAAGCACCACATGCAAGCGATTCCCAGGACCAAACGTAATCCCTCCAGTGAGGCTTGCAGCCAGATGAAGAAAAGATGGACGAGAGAAGACTGAATCAAGATTTGGTCCTGTGGGCAGGACAAATGGCTCAGCAAATAAAGACAACTAATGGCCAAGCCTGACAACCTAAGTTCAGTCCCTGCCGCACACGCTAGAAGGAGATAACCAGCTCCTCCATCCTCCACGTTACACGCCGTGCCACAGGCATATCCACACACATATAGTACAATAAAAATGTTTTTAGAGATTTGGTCCTGCTATCTCTATGACTAACTCAAATATAATTAAGTCACATTGTTATCAGACCTAGGAGTCACAGCCTGTGCCTCAAGACAGGTCCAACCACTTGTCCTCAAGAAGCTTATTGAAGGAGCCAGATTTATAGTGGAAACCAGAAAGGAGCGATTTACTATGCGGCCACATGGAACCCCTCAAGCCCACCTTCAGGGTCCTGAAGTGAGAGCAAAGCTTAACTAGAGAGCCAAGGACACGCACATCCCAGCAAACCAAGTCAGGGAACGACCCTGCCCACCCTTGACCCACCGTTATCTGGTGTGCTTCCGTCTCATCCTGTGAGGTGCTCTGAGGAGTTGTTAGAACCACCTCAAGTCTCCTTCTGGGAGACAAGAACCCCCTCTGGCTGGTGCTCTTCCCTTCTTCTGGCATGACATTGCTGGGGAAAACACCATTTCTTTGGGGGACCATTGTTTAAACAGTTTCATAGATTGGGAGACACAAGTGTCTCTAGAATGTCCTCATTTCTGCCAGGCTGGCTACAGTCTGAGTCTCATAATTATTACACTTGCAGATGAAAAGAATATCAACATCTTGTAATGTGACATCAGGGCTGGGACACAGACATTCTAGAGAGCTGGGATTACTCTTCAGCTCCTTGTGCTGTTCCTCTGGTCTTCTAGAAATGCCACAGGCAACCCAAAGTTCAGTCCACAGTCCTCTGCTGGCATCCAGTGGTAAGTGGCATAATTGTTAGAACATTCGGCTCATCAGCCCTCATCACGAAGACCAAGGAGATGGGAGCTGGAAACCAGGCTCCCAGAAGAGACAAGAGGACCGAAGGAAATATGTCCATGGGCCACCTTCAGCTGAGACTCCTCCCTTTAAGGAGATTAATACCAGTTCATTGTCCACTGCCAGGTGCCAACCTAAAAAAAGATTTTCCTTTGTGCGTCTTCTAAAATTAGATGGGGAATAACTGTCAAAAGTTCAAGTAAGCAGAGACCTATTATTCAATAGTAAAATTAGCATTTCTAAAGCACTCTGTACCAAATGGCAGGTGCCATTCCTGGCTTCTAGAGTGAATCATACACACACACACACACACACACACACACACACTCACTCATGCACACACACACACACACACACACACACACACACACACACACACGCACACACACGCGCGCACACACACATTTGTTTCATTTGTATGTCCTTCCCTTGCTGCCTCCACCTTCTATAAGAAGTAAGACTGACAGTGAGCAAAGAGGGGCACAGATTTCAGTGAGGGCTCTTCCAGGGTGTGGGTGTCCTGTCCGTCAGGAACAACTGACGTCCCCAGGAAGCGACCACACGTTAAGGAAAAAACATCTTTCATTTTGCTTAACCATTTCACCCTTTACAGAGTCCGCAGCTGGAATCAACTCCCAAACTTCCGTTTACAAACTATCCAGCCCACCCCTTCTGTGTGATTGTTGTTTAACCTGAAGCCCTTCTCCACGTCCTCTCACTGCGATTACCTTATGTACGGACATGCACTTCGTGGGAGTGAATGACACTGAAAACGTCGATTGGTGTAAGAGGTGGGAGTGTAAGCCAAGGAGAACAGGATTAACTTGGCCACAGTTAATACAACCTGGATTCACGTCCTTGGATTTTTTTTTTGTTCGTTGTTTTGGGGTTTGCGTTTTTATTTTGTTTTTCCTGCCTCTTAAAAGCCAAGGAACCCTCTTAATTTATGTGTTCCCTGTTATCATCCAGCTATTGCTGGCGGATTAATGAAATGGATGGTTCCCCCACCCCCCCACCCCCCATCCCCTCTAATTACTTTTTAGACAGACTGAAGAGTGTGGGACCTGCTAACTGAGTGGGCAGTCCCCTGTCAGCTCACTGAGGCTGGCTTGTCCATCTCCAGTTGCTGTGGGGTCTTGTGACAGACAGGGCAGAGGTTCAACTTTCTATGTAGACCTGTGACTTCTGGAAACTCTGGCCAGTTCCAAAGCCTACTGACTGACAGGGACCTTGAATGTCCCTCTGGGGCCTGAGGAAAGCTAAAATTCCAAGGAAGATTAAAATTGAGGAAGTCTTCCAACTTTCTTTCCGCTCTCTCCATTGTCTGTGTGCTCTGGTTTTGCATTCTGGACTGTCTTCCAAACCAAACTGCAGCCTCTGGGCTGGCCTTGACTCTTAAGATCACCCCTCCACTTCAAAGTGAAGAATTTATGAAACTTTGGGGAAAACTTTGGCCAAAATCTGAGGTTGTTTTTTTTGGGGGCGGGGGGAGGGGGGTGGGCAGGGAGGCAATACTTCAGTCATCGTAAATTAATAACAGAAATGCAGACGTGTCCTGCAAGCTTGGGACGCACTGTACAATCTGAGTAGTTGGCTAGGAGCATTTGTCCAGCCTTTGAGGGGCTGAGAGAGAGCTGCAGTGCTACATTTTGCTGAAGGCAAAAATGACAGTGTGGTTGTTGTCTGTACTCTAACCAAAGGGCCCCAAAGCTAACCCCACTTCTTATCTCAGCTTCCCGCCAATAGACACAAAGACCCATAACCAACCAGGGTCAGGACCTGCATAGGACTGAGCTGGAAAAGGAGTGTGTAGACTCCTAGGGCTGGGAGGTAAGCTTGGGATGAATCACCCAGTCAGAGGTCCTTTTAGATATGAGCAAGGTGAGGGTGTAAGTCACCACAGCACCCCCCAAATGTTAGCTAGCACTGTATATTAGAGTGA
Source organism: Peromyscus aztecus (assembly GCA_902168405.1). Lineage (NCBI taxonomy): Eukaryota > Metazoa > Chordata > Mammalia > Rodentia > Cricetidae > Peromyscus > Peromyscus aztecus. The sequence goes on along the minus strand of CABHPQ010168543.1, from coordinate 39,927 downwards.
AAATTTCCTGGTCAACAGTAGAATCTCCGGCCCAAGTGGAGACCTAACATTCTAGTTCGGCCAAAGGACCACCCCTGGGAAGGCAAGCCATGCTAAAGAGCTGGGTCGATGGTTAGTCCTTTAATGAGATACTCAACTTTTCCTTCCCAGAATCCTCCAACCCTGGGACAGTGGTTCACTGGGCCACAGCCGTAAAGCTTGTGCGTCTGCCTGCTTTTCTGAATATTTTTCACTGTCCTCTTTTGATCTCTTTTCTAAGCATGTTTTCCTTGACATTTCAGGCTTCCCCTGCACACTTCCTTCCTCTTCCTTTAGATCCTCCCTCCCCACCACTAGCTGCTTGTCTACCACGTGTCTGACCTTCCTGCCGGCTTACGTGGCATGGCCATGTTTTCCTTCTTTCTTCCGTCCTCCTCCTCCAGGTATCTGCCAGGATTTGCAGTTTGTCTGCTGTGGGGTTTTCCTTCTAAACTCTAATAAAATTGTCCTTGAGCTTCTATTTGACCCATTATTAAATTCTTTTATTAATGATACTAAGAACCCCAAGAAAGTACTAAGTACCTCGACTTCCCCTGAATAATTGGATGACCTTAAAATTCCAGTAGTCATATTTAGTAAATATTGTGATTCAAGTACCTGTCTGAAAACTGTTCGGTCCCCTGGAAGCAGCCTTGGTTTGGGACTCTAGACGTGAACCATGATTCAAGGATGTGGGTAAGCATACTCATTCCAGAGGCGACCTAAGAACGCAGTGGAGATCTGGAAGTGACAAAGAATGCTAGAGGATCTGGGCAGAGTTTCTCTGTGTCCCAGCAGCCACTCCCCAATAACCAGACTAAGTCTTATTATTAACTACAAATGCTCGGGCCATAACTCAGGCTTGTTACTAGCTAACTCTTACATTTTAAATTAACCTGTTATTTCTTATCTACACTCTGCTATGGGTTGATGCCTTCTTTCAACACAGCATGTTCATCTTGTTTCTCCCTGTGTCTGCTCTTGAGACTCCCGAAACTCCACCCTTTCTCTTCCTTTGTGTCCTTTGTGTCTTACTGTCCCACTTATACCTCCTGCCTAGCTACCGGCCAGTTGGCTCTATTTTATTAAACCAATCAGAAGGAGCCTTGGCAAAGACACATCTTCACAGTGCACAAAAAGATTATTCCATAACAGGAGGATGTATTGAGTGACCAGACATGCCTTCAGGAATGAGGCACCTACTCCCCCACCTACAGGGTATGTGGCTGGCAGCAGCTGGGGCACTCTAGGAATTGATTTGGGCCCCATTCACATGTCCTTTCTGCAAGCAGCCTGTACACAAGAGTGTTTGGTGTGAAGGTATAATGTTCCACCCCTCCCTTGAATTTCAGTCAAATCTGAATGGCTCCTCAGCTTCCGTTCTCCCTCAACTCCCCAAGGCCTTTGCTATGGCTGCCTTCTCCTAATCAGCTTCCTTTCCTTCCCCAAAGGAGCTACACTGGAAAACACTCCCTACTTACCCTCTGCTTACTAAGCTCTGTATTGGTAAACTTACCAGGGAACCTAGCCTGCAAGGGTGGGTCTGAGGGCTCAGCCCCTGCACAGATGGCGGTATAAACTGTTAACTGAGGTGAGTGACAAATGGCAAAAGGTAAGGAGGCGGCAGGTGCAATGTATCGAGTATTTGGGGAATTGGAGGACTGGTTATTCTGAGAAAAAAATGAAACCTGGTGGCCATTTCCGGAGGTATTAGGTGTTTCAGAAGAAAACAAAAAAAGATAATGGAAAGTAAAAAATGATCTGTTGGCCATTAAAGATTGTGTTGTGACTCAACACTCATATACCTCTTAAATTCTTATGTACAGATCCAATCCCCATGGTAATGGCATTAGAAAATGGGGGCTTAGGAAGATAATTAGGTCATGGGGGTGGTGCCCTTGGGAATGAAATTAGTGCCCTAATAAGAGACCCCACAGAGCTTTTAGGCCCATTGAGACTTGAAAGCATTTACAATGAGAAGATAGCTTACCTAAGAGGAAGCGGATCCTCTGACACAGACTGATGCCTCCTTGATATTAGTCATAACAGTCTCTAAAACAGTGAGGAATGGATCCCTGTTGTCCATAAGCCACCCACTGCAGACTGAGCAGACTCAGACAAACTGTGGAGCCACAGGCCTTCTTGAAGTCTACTATGGGAATCTCCTCTCTCCTGACACAGAGCCGGAAATACGAAGATAGATTCAGAGTTTAATCTATTTAATCCGGTTGGACTGTCATCCTAGCCAGGACCCTGATTGGAAAGGAATGGAATCCTGAAAATTATAGATTCGAGGTTTAATCTATTTAATCCGGTTGGACTGTCATCCTAGCCAGGACCCTGATTGGAAAGGAATTAGATGGGATTGAACCACGCATTTGAGTTTATGCTCTTGAAGACACTGAATCCCCAGACTCCACTTGGGCTGTAATGGTGCAGACTTGAATAGCATTGTGGGTGCTGCTGTACCTCAGGCCTTGCAAAATGAGTGTTCCTTTGGCCTCTGTCCCATTGCTCATTTTGACCACCTGGTGACTAGGAAGAGTGGTTCATAGCACAAGTGCTGGGCCTGTCAAGGGAGGGAGAAAAGGCTCCACTCCCCGGGAGACCGATAGGATCTGGTTAGCAGGAACCAGCTTATGTGAAAGCATAAGCATGCCAGTCCAAGGGTGAGAGGATGTGAGTGGGATCGTTGGGGCTCATCAATATGGAAGCTCTTCCTTGGGGCACAGGGTTTTTTGTTTGTTTACTTTATTTGCATGGGTATTCATGTGTATTTTGCCAGCATGCATGTCTGTACACTATGTGCATGCCTGGTGCCCACAGAAGACGGCATCGGAACCCCTGGGACTAAAGTTCAGAGAATTGTGATCTGCCATGTGGTGCTGGGAGTCGAACCCGGCTCCTCTGGAAGAGCAGTCAGTGTTCTTAACCACCTTGCCTTCTCTCCAGCTCCCACTTCAAACTTTTAGAAGAGACTGAGAAGGAGTTATATTGCTTCTCTCAACATTTTATAAGCCAGGAGTGAATCCTGTCCTGGATATTTTCTTTGACAGGAGACCTTTTTAAAATATTTTTTAAATTATATATGTGTAGGATGCATACACAAGCACACATGTGACTTTAGATGCCCACGGAGTCCAGAATAAGGTGTCAGATCCCCTGGAGCTGGAGTTGCAGTCTGTTCCAAGCCTTTGATATGAGTGCTAGGAACTAAACTTGTCTCTTCTGGAAGATCAACCATGCTCTAACTGATGAGCCATCCCTCCAGCCCAGATGGGAGACTTTTTCTTACTGATAAATCCCCTGTCTCTCAGTGGTGTGTTCATGTTTTCTGTCTTATAACTCTGTCTTTGTATGTCCTGCTTCTCCAGGTTGTCATCCATTTCTGCTAGGGTATCTAATTAACTGTAGCTGTCTCTCATGGTCCTTGGCATCTCTGCAGCAGGGGAGGCGCAAAGCCTCCTTTCTGAGTTCGCGTCTCCTCTCCTTTTCTCGTAATCGAGACAGAGGTTTGTCCGTCTTGTCCATGTTTGCACACAGCCACTCAGTTTGGTTGGTCTCCTCTATTATTAGGTCTCTAGCCTGCTTCACATATCTCAGTTTTTACAATTGTCTTTTCCTTCTGTGAAGCTGAAATTTAGTTTTTCTAGAGTCAGTGAGGATACATTAGGCTGTTTGTTGGACATCTTCCCTCCTGTTCCCCCAGCCTCTTCCACTTCTCTCTCCACAGCCCGGGATAGCCTTGCACTCACTAGGTAACCCAGGATGGCCTAGAACCCCTAACAGCCTCCCTCAGCCTCCCAAGGCTGGCATGGCAGGCATTGCCACCACGCCTGACTAGGCTTCCCAGGTTTCGTAGAACTGAACATATTTTCTGTCCCTCCTGTTTTCTCCTTTCTAGTTCTTTCTGGACACATCTCTCACTTGATGGTGTTCTACAGATCCCTTCAGCTACTTTTGCTCTTTTCTATTCTCTCTGTCTCTCTGTCTCTCTGTCTCTGTCTCTCTGTCTCTGTCTCTGTCTCTCTCTCTCTCTCTCTCTCTCTCTCTCTCTCTCTCTCTCTCTCTCCTTGCCGCTCAGAACCAGTGTTTCCTGGGGACTTATCCTTGAGTCCAGCGGTCCTTCCTTCAGGTTGCTTCTGCTCTAGAGACCCTCAGCCTTCACTTCAGTTGTAGTGTCTTCAGATCAACAGTTTCTGTTTGGGATTTTTTTACACTTTGTGTAGCTTCGATAAAATTCTCATTTGTCTTCGCCTTTATATTCTGACCTCAGTGTTCATTTTTTTCAGGTCCCCCCCCTCCACCTTTTTTTTTAAATTTGGCCAATGATGTGTCTTTTCACCAAGGTCAATTTGTAGGAATTTGCTTGCTTTTCTTTGGAACATGTTTATTTCTCTGTTCCCCTGTTTGTTTCCGCACAGTGAATGTGCAGGGTTTGCTGGCAATCCTGTGAGCCCAGTCTCAGCGCAGGAGAATGGAGAGAGCTCTCACATGCTTCCTCGATCCTTCTGTTTCTGTTTTTGATAAGTCCCAAATCAGGGCCTGTCAGCATCCCAAGACCATCAAGGTAGAACCTAGAAAAGTAAGAGTCATGAGCGTGTTTTCCAGTGCCTTCTGTCTTGGTAGTGAAAGTAAGAGCGTGATCGTGGAGAAGGCCCAGGAAGTGCCAAGTTCTCACTCAAGCTTCCAGAAATCTCTGCCTGTCCAGCCTTCCCCTGATACAAACAGGGTTGAAGTTTGACTGTCAATTACAACAGTTGTGTGGGGGGGGATCCTTTCCAGACAGACTGGAACTTCTGAGTTTTGAGCTCTTCTCTGCCCCCATTCCGGAGGGAAGCATCTGGCAGTAGTTGCCGATCGTTGTGGTGGCAACATTCCCATATGCCTCACCTTCTCGACTTCTCAAAATCGGTAAGATAGGTGTCAAACCATAGAGACCCTCGGAAATAGGGTGCTGTGTATATAGTCCAGTCTCTCACCTCAGGGAGAAGCTGAGTGCTGAGGATTTTCCAAATGTGTGGGGCAGTGTCTAGGGCGGAGTCTGTCTTGACGTGTCTCTGCTCTTGTGACCCACTCGACAGTTGTCACTTGCCTGGTGTGTGGGTCTCTCAGGTAGAGATGACCCATGGGCTGGGACACTTGGTTCATCTGCAGGGAGAAAGGGAGTCCAGTGACCTCTCCTGCCATGCTGCAGCTATTACCCTCCACATTTCCAAATGCAGCAGGAATTCTAGATCTGCCGTGGCCTACCATGAAAGCAAGGATCAAAAGTTCATAAAAGTAGGCAAGCTGGAATGGAAACAGCATACAGAAAAATCCATCACACAAATGCACTTAGGGAGAAGGTTCTGAGAGTATTCCATTTGAAAAAAAAAAGCTATGGGCTGCTGCTGCTGCTGAGAAAGCTTCTCACATCACTGAATGACTCTCCTCTGTAGGTCAGAACACACCGCAGGAGAGTCCATTACAGAACTTTGCTCCCGGGTAAAGCGTGGTATGACACATTTCAGAAATGAGAGAAATGAGGCAGCAGAGTTAACCACCAAGAGAAAGGCAGGCATAATGAACAACAGGGACAGCATGACACCCAGGCAAGGGAGCTGAATCTCAGGGTGGTTAGGAGAGCGAATCATCCCTAAGGATTGGATAGATGGGCTACCAGCAGACGTACTAGTCAACATACTCAATCTTTGTCACTGTTCTACTGCTGGGACAAAGCACCACAATCAAGGCAACTTAAAGAAGAAAAGCATTTAACGGGGGTTTTACAGTTTCAGAGGGTGAGTCCATGGCCATCGTGGTGGGGAGCATGGCGGCAGGCAGGCAGCCAGCCATGGCGCTGGAGCAGAAGCTGAGAGTTTGCATCCGGATCTGTAGGTTGGACATAGAGTGAGACTAGGCCTGGTGTGGGCTTTTGAAACCTCACAGCCCACCCCCAGTGACACAGCTCCTCCAACAAGGCCACGCCTCCTAATCCTTCCCCAAACAGTTCCACCAATGAAGGACCAAGCCTTCAAATATATGAGCCTATGGGGACCACTCTCATTCAAACCCCCACATTCCACTCCCTGGCCCCCATAGGCTTGTAGTCTTAATGCGAAATACATTTAATCTAACTTCAAAAGTCTCTATAGCCTTTCACAGTCTCAAGACTATTTAAACATCAAAAGTCTCTTCTGAAACTCAAGGCAATCCCTTAACTATAACCCTCAGGAAATCAAAAGGCAAATTACATACTTCTAACATACAATGGCACCAGAATAAATATTACCAATAAATATCCCAAAAGGGAAGAAAAGGGGCAGAGTGAGGAAATATTGGACCAAGGCAAGGCTGAAACCCAGCTGAAGCTCAGTGCCTCTGTGTGCCCTCTCAGGGACTACTTCGAACATGGGTCAGAATTTTCCAGTTTGAGAATTTGTCCCCAGCTTTCAAGCACCCCTTTGCCTGTACTGCCCACAGCGTTACGCCCCCTAGGGGTTCTAACACTGTAGCATTTTTCCAGTCTGTACATGGGCTGGGGAAGTTCCCAAAGACAGAGTACATCATCTGATAGAAAGATGCAAGAATCCATCAGTTTCTGTGGGGACTGTCCCCAAGGTGGGGTGTAGGGTTATCAAGGGAAACACTGGCATTCTCTGCACAGAGGAAAATGGGCTTGGATTTCAGCTCTGCTCTTCAATAGTATTATAGTCTGGTCTTTGCTGCATTATTGAAACTCTTTGTGTCTCAATTTCCTCACTTACAAAGCAGTAACAGTCATCTCTAATTCCGGAGCTTTTGAGGGAGACGCAAACACCTGGCAAAACTCTTGGCACACAGTGTCTCTCCAGAAATGTCCATTATTCTTTCCTTACAGAAATATTTTGGGGTGAATTATCCTCAAGAAGATTGGCAATAACACGGAAGTCCAAAAGTCATGATGAAAAAAAAAAAGGTGATTTTACCTTTAGGAACGAAATTCATGTTGTGAGCTTTCATTTCCATGGAACTGAGCATAAGGCTTCAGATAGCTTCTTTAACTATAGTTACTGTTGGATGGAAACAGGGGCAGCCACAATGGTGACTGATTATGTCACTGGGAGTCCATTTATTATTAGTCTCTAAAATGCCCCTTTGGACCAAGACCACTCTATTCCACTTGATAATTTCATGGCAGCCTGAGATGTAAGGGTATGATCCCTTCCTAGAGAGCTGGATTTTTTTTAATTAAAAATTTATATCCAAAGTGGGAGAATTAAAAACACTGGGTTCTTAATCCTACAATGGTCCCCTTTGCCCACCTCTATCCTCCCACTGACCATTCCCCGCTCACCTCACCCTCTTGACACAGTGCAGCAATGGAAAATATAGACTAGGTCATCGAAGGCTTCTTGAATAAGGGAGCTTCAGGGTCAGTGTTCAGGGTCAGGGTGTCTGTGTATTCCTAGTGTTTCAAATCCTTGCAGCTATTACCTACAGCCCCAAACCCTGAAACCCTCATCACTAGATTTATTTTTTTAAAAGAAGTTACAAGAAACTCTCATGATTTGAAGATTGAAAACAAGGCCTGAACTAAAGGATGTCTCGGGGAATCTGAGAGCACATACTACCGTTGCAGAGGAGCCAAGTTCTGTCCCCAGCCTGTAACTCCTCCATGAGGACATGATGCCTCTGGTCCCTGTGGACACCTGCACACACGTACACTTATCCACACACAGACACCCACACATACACATAATTAAATTCGAAAAGACTTCAGCTAGACTCTGAACGAAGAGCTCCTTTTCTTCCCCCACGCCACCAGAATTTCCCTGTCCTGTCTTTCTGTCCTGGCTCGTTTTGATGATGATAAACAATGCCCTTGTCTTCATCTAAGCAATGACTCATGTAACTTTTGTTTTATTATTTAGGTCACATGCACTAACTCAAGGAACTTAATTTTAAGGCAGTCCAGTGAAGTATGCAAGGCAGATGTTATGAGTCCTGTAAATGCAAAAAATGGACCTAAGAAATCATTGCAAATGTCTACCTATGGTCCTAAAAGCTCATGCCATATCTGAATCCTCTCTATGCCCTATCTCCACTTAGACTTAGACTATAGTGGAACATCTCCAGCATTGGGAATCTGTTATGAGAGCACACTGAAGCCCCAACTCAGGACAATTCTTCAGGTGTGTAAGCCAAAGTTCTCCAGAGAAATAAAACCAGATACGGATATGTGTGTGTGCAAAGAGAAAGATTATTACCTATAGTAAGAACTAAATGCATGCATTTGTATGTGTATGTGTATACATACCTACACAGAGAGACAGACAGACAGAGATTGGTGAGAAACTGGATCGCATGACATAGAATTGGAGAAATCCCACAATCTGCCATCTGTAAGTTAGAGACACGGGAAAGTGGTAGGGTCACTATATAGATCAGACTGGTCTAGAACTCATGGGAAGCCACCTGCCTTTGCCTCCCCCAGTGCCGGAATTAAAGGCGTGCGCCACCACACATGCCACCCTAAAACATTGCCTAACGAATGCCTCCGCTTTACAACAGAGCACTAGACTCCCTATACTCCAGCTGAAAATATTTAAACCTTCTTCTTTCACCATGAGGCTACCTCAAGGCTGTCTGCAGGACTGCTAAAAACCCGTCAGGAGCCGCCTCTGATGAAAGGGTTGGCTTCTGTCTGGGCCACAACGTTAGCAGCGCAGGTACGAAAGCCGGGCACCTTTGCCTTTCCTCTGTGTCTGTCTGCCTCCTTTACTTGGGCTGAAGGCACCTCTGTGAATCATTGTCCTAACTCTACAGTCACCCTGCATTCTAGGATGAACGAAACCTCAGGGGACCATCCCCACCCCTGTTAAGATGAGAACGATTATCCGTGATGCTGAGGCCCTTATTTTGGAACCCTGAAGCAGAAGCCTTCATTTGTGGAAACTAGATCGCTCCCTTCAAGTCACCCCTGCTCTAAGGCTTGACTATCTCGCAGAACCGGAACTGACACAATAATCTCACCACACCTTGACCAGGATTGCTAAATTGTGCCTGCCCCTTCTTCCTTCTCCCCCCGTCCTTCCTTCTCCCCCAGTTCTTTCTCTGCTTAAAGCTAAAGCATGCCAGTAGCCATAAGATGGACTTGAGGCCACTTGATCTCTTTCATTTATTCCTCTTCCCACATTTAACAAATCTCCCTCGACTTCCCACCATTCCTTGTCTATTTTGTGGGCGTTTTGGGGACCAGTGCCAAGCCTAGCTTTCAAAGGCTGTGGAAGCCCAGGTTTTTGCCCCGAAAATGCCAAGAACATTGTCAATGCACTGTGCATCCAAGTCCTCCCTTCTTTGGGAGAGAGGTGTGTGACTGGTATAAGTGAACACAATCTATTATAGTACCAAGCTGTTCAATTAAACACAAATCTAAGTATTAGTGTGAAGGTGTTTGTTCTGTGAACTTTCCCTGAGGAGAACAAACATTTACTCACTTCAGATAGAGCACCAACCACAGACCAAAGAAACATACCACTCAAATCTAGCTTGGTTAAACAGTGAGATTAGTTAGGGTTACTTACTGAAATGTAGATGAAGGGCTACTTATAAAGAATATGAGCGATTTATGGCAGCTACACCACCAAAGAAAAATCTCTCCTCTAGAACTGTTTATGTATCCATGGGGCGGGCCATGGTCTTGTAAGCTCTCTCCCTTAGTAGCCATTAACTTGTATAACTCCTTGAGGATGGGAAGGGCTGTGTAACCCAGGACCTTCCACTGTATTTGAAAATTAATGGGCTCCATCTTGTATAGGTCTCTTTTGGACCATGGCAGGTACTGACAGCTCATGAGAGTCATAGCTGTGCCATGCCTAGAGGACAGCGGGCCACAGCAGCCTTTCACAGGTGTGGTCAGCATTACAATCAGTAGACTCTAAGTACGGAAATTGACTCTAACTGTCAGGGTGAGCCTCAGTTGAACCTACTCAATACTGATGAGCAATACTGAGTTTTTCCGGAGAAAGAAGAAATTCTGCCTGCAGACTACTAGACACAGCTCCTGCCTGAGAGCTTCCAGTCAGCCAGCCTGCAGGTTCCAAACTTCCCATCCATACAAGTTAATAACCTCTCCGTATAATACACAGTCCGCCCTCCCTTCCCGTAGGTTCTGCCTCCGTGAAGTCAACCAGCCGCAGATGTGTAGTATTTATGTTTATGTCATATGTACTGAAGCAGAAGAAGTGTTTTTCCATCATTATTCCTCACATAACACAGCGTGACGGCTATTCAGGTCACATTTACAGTGTATCAGGAAATGTAGATAATCCAGTGATGACCTGAAGTATGGTGAAGGCACACACAAGTTATATACAAACCCTGACGTTTCATATGAAGGACTTAGGCGTCACTGGTTTGAGGGAGGTCACAGAACCGATCCTCTAGGGACAGCATGAAACAGCTGTGTAGAAGCACACTTGTGCGCGCGCGCGCGCACACACACACACACACACACACACCCAGAGGCAAAATGTTTCTTCCGTTGCCATCCTTCAGACTATAACTTCACCAGTTTAAGAATTTCTGTATACCAGACAATGTGCTTCTAAAATGGTATCCATGGTGATGTGGATGCCCCCAGCAGCACCAGCAGAAGCACTTTGAAGTGCCATAGTGGAATTCTGTCATCCTCTGAGTCTGGGTTGTTGCACCTTATGACTACTCCGTCTAAAACACCCAATTATCTTCACATAGATCAGTGGTTCTCAACCTTCCTAACGCTGTGATCCCTTTAACACAGTTCCTCATGTTGTGGTGACCCCAACCACAAAATTATTTTCATTGCTACTTCATGACTGTAAGCTTGTTACTGTTATGAATCGTAATATAAATATCTGACATGCAGGGTATCTGATATGTGACTCCTGTGAAAAGGTTGTTCAGCCCCAGGTTGTGAGCCTCTCACATAGACTGTCAGGCTAACCTGGCATCTCACCTCCTGGAAAGCAGACGGTCGCGGTCGCGTGAGAAGTCTGCAGCCAAGCCTTTTGTTCATTTGTTCGTACCTCTTGCTGGCGCAAACACTGCAGGAGCCTCTGTTGGATAAGAGGAGGTTTCAAGAGCATAAGCCTTAGAAAAAGAATTCTTCCCCAAGTCAAGTGTCTTGTACACACTTCCTGATTTGGCCTCTTGTTATTTAACTACAAACCAGAACTGGGTCTCTCTGTCCTTTTCAGCTTCGTTCCTGCAGCCAAATTGAATTCTGCCCTTACTGCCTCCTAAAAATGTCCTGTTGGTTCTGGGGGAAATGCTGGTTGGTTGGTTGGTTGGTTGGTTGGTTGGTTGGCTGGTTGGTTGGTTGGTTGGTTGGTTGGCTGGTTGGTTGGTTGGTTGGTTGGCTGGCATACCAGTCTGGAAGCAGCTGGAAGAGTCTTGGAAGAGAAAGACTGTAGAATTAGCCCAGCCTCTTCTTTGCTGTAGGCTCCCCAGCTTGCCTGGCCTGTTCCAGGGAGAATGTTGAATTCGGATTAGAGAGAAAATGTTCCGTTAAGTTTCTTAAAAATTTAACCATCTAAAAAATAAAATTACTGAATAAAATTGTTTCTAAAAAAAACAGAGAAATCCTATTTTCCTAAAATTTGTCCAAGTCTCGATATGTACAAATGTTAAAGATGAGCTGTTCCTTGGTCACCTCTGAAGGGCCGTTTGCATCCCACAGAGGACAGGGACTGTGTTAAGGTCAGTGGTGGCGACACAAGTCAGGGAGGTCACAGGGAAGGACAGGCTAGGTGGAGGGGTGACCGGAAATGAACTGGAGACAGGGTAGTGATTTACCTTCCTTTCCGTTTTCTTAATTCCTGTTTGTTGAGTTTGCAATGGTAAGAATCAAGATGGCAGTCACGGAAATGGTGTTTGAGAACAAGAAAGAGGTTTATTCTGATCGTCGTCCCTGTTTTGGTGAGGTTAAAATGGAAAGTCGTTTAAAATGCCATGGGAATGAATTCATAGGCATCACACATTAAAGACAGACATGGCTTATGTTTCCAAAGAGGAGGAGGGGGTGGATTTCAGGCACAAGGGTGACTTTGGGAGGATGGAGAATCACGAAAGAAGAGCTATAAAGGCCCCCAGGAAAGGGGTGGGTCTAAAGGGGGAGATTGGGGTGGGCGGGTGCTCTGTCACAGCTGTGATTTTCTTAGAAATAATACAGCAGAATATAAAGATCAACCTATCTTCACCTTGGCGCTGTGTTATGCACAAGCTCTCAGCAGGTATTTGAGGACCCAACAGATGAGCGAACTTTGACATCCTTTGTTTTCCTAACAGTTAATCATGTTTTTAGTAGCATGACTGAAAAGGTTTTAAAAATTCCAAATGGTCACTTCCAGCCAGCTTTTGGGGTCACCTTTGAATAAATCATTTGACAGTTACTACAGTGGAATTAGGAAATCCCCCACTCAAATGTAAACAGAACATCCTCTATAATTTACTTTTCCTTTTTTTCTTAAAGCTCAGCCAGCTAGACCCAAAACTTACTTCATAACTGGTGCGAAAATAAGTGACTTTGTGTGGTCGCCACAGACAGAGGCTCTTTAGAACTTATGGTCTCTACCTTGACTGAACTCTTGTGTGTGTGTGTGTGTGTGTGTGTGTGTGTGTGTGTGTGTGTGTGTGCCTTCTGAAGGTAATATTGCTACAAAACATAGGAGATTAAAATAACAAATTCCCATTCAAAAGTCACCAGATTCAACAAATGCTATCGCTTAGTCATGTTTACTTCAAGTCTTATTTTGTTGTTTTGACTAAAGACACAAAACAGGACCAGGGAAGTTGGAGTTTCCTTAGGGAGTAAAGAACTCAACGCTAGAGTCAAGTGAGGGCGTAATCCGTGGACCACGTCCCTAGAAGGTGATTGGTGCTCCTGGCAGTTTTGAGGGGAAAATAATGGCATAACACAGAGGGGGAAATATGACAGGGTATAGAGTCTGTGAAGAAAACAAAGACAGCCTCCATTTTCTAGCAGGAAGAAGGGAGAAAGTTTCTCCAGGTAGCAGAAAGTTTTTGTCTTATCATTTTTATTTTGTTTCTGCAAGACAGAAAGTAATTTATACCCATCCACTTGGTCCGCTTAAATAGGAAGGAAGGTGGCGTGTATGCTTAGGAGCTTGGAGAAAATGAAGAGTACCTAGAATACTGTGTAGTAGGCAGAAAGTAATTTCACAGCCAGGCACGGTGGTGCATGCCTGCAATCCCGGTCTGTTGTGAGGAGAGGCAGGAGGACCAAAATCCCTAGGCCAGCTTGAGCTACACAGCAAGACCATGTCCAGGAAAGGGGGCGGGGTGGAGTAGTGAAAACCTTTGATACCTCTGGGGTAACGCAGCAAATTGCTTCCTCTGGGACTTCAGCCATTTCTCCTGAATTTCTTTTGCTCCGTATCGTCTGGAAAAATGAAAGAATCCCAGTGAAATATTTCTAGGGTGGACTGAGGGTATGACTCATTAGGTCTTCTGCTGACCCAACCCCCTGAACAGCCTTGGTGCTTCTTTGAATTCCAGAGCAGTTCCTCAGTACAGGGTCTGCATGATGATGTGAGTTGTGACACCCTACTCTGGTTTTGACACTGTGCTTTGCCTGCACCAACTTCATTGTGCTTGGCAATTTGGGGGAGATGATGACAATCTGCCCGAAGTGGCTGTGTTTTGTGCTACGCAAAGATACTGAGAAGTAATCAACACTCACCACTGCAAAGGATTTCAGCCGGCATTTCACTCAAACATTCACCCCGAACTAGGGGTCAAATAGCGCACTGTATGAATTACACTAATGGATTTTTTTCATCTGCTGATTTTGTAGCACAGTACTGCTTTCTTGTCCTGTTCCTAAACAGACTATCTATATCACTGTCAGCATAATAGCAGTCTGTGTATACCAGACAGAGGCCGCGTAGGGTGGCCCTTAATCCTCTCAAGCTCCAGCAGCAGCAACAGTAATGAAATACAGCTTTGCTCATCCATTTCCCAGCTACCTCTTGGCCAGCTGAAGCTTGTTCCTTAAGAAGGGCCCTTTAGGGGCTGAAGGGGTGGCTCAGTGGTTAGAAGCACTTGCTGCTCTTCCGCAGGAGTTCAGTTCCCGGCACCCATTTTGGATGTTCACAATTGCAGCACCAGGGCCTCTTTCCGGCCTCCTAGAACACTCACCGACACAGTGATTTTCAAGAAGGGCCCCGGGGAACACTGACTCCTGAGTTTTCACATGTCTAAAATGTCCTTCTGTCCTTAGTCTTGGCTGGGGTTTTGGTTGGATTGTGCCCAGCAGAAACAAGCAGTCATGGGTCCCTTACCCTTCTTCACCATGTCCTTTTCTCACTTTGAAGAAAACAGCAGGACAGCGCTTCATGACAGTGATATTGCCGGAAAGGTTTTGAAACTTTTTAATTATCATTCAATGAGATTGTACTCTTACACCCTTTGTATTTATGCTTCTGGGGAAAGGCTGTGTCTGTTCCGAGAACCGATTATTAAAACAAGAACAAAATGGTCTTGGATGAGATGAGGCTATAAATTATATTTCAAAATCATTTGTCTAATTGGTTGAGGGACAAGACAGTGAGCGACCCTGTGAGTCCTGAGACTCGACCATTGCATGTTGACTAATTTTCAGCACTAATGATCAAATAGGCCCCTATTTGTCAACGAGCGTTGATTCTGGGTCACTGGCAAGGGAACCGCAGACCTCTTCTCTTTGCCGTGGAGACATTTGCATACGTTCTGCTGCTGTGTGTCCTGTCACTTGACTATAGCGTGCGGCTCTCTAACCAAGCACGAGAGACTGCACATTCCGACCGCAGGGAAGCAAGCTGTCAGTGCTGTTGGTTCAAATAAGGCTCTTCCCTGAACCCTGGTACTGGAGAGTACAAAGAGAGCCAGTATGCCCTTTGGGCTCAGAAATGAGTGACTTCAAACAAGTTTTGCTCCCGGCCTTGGGCTCACCCTGTCCCAAGAAACGTTTGCATCTCTATTTACTCTTCTTGTTAGAAATTGGAACAGCTTTAAGTGCATGACACCATAAGACTTTTTGTACCTTATTCCACAGATGAGAGCTGAGGCCTGGAAAAGATACGCCATAGCCTACCCTTGGCATAATCAATAGGAAGACATAGGTTTGACGTTCTGTCTCTCCTCTGCACCAGTCAGTACTCTCAGTTATGACAAGTGGTACTTGTTAGATTACGAAAGGAAATTTATTTCTGTTGTGGACCTGCAGGGGGACAGGCAAGAGGGACTTGGACAGACACTGTTAGATTGCTCTCAGGCAGGGATCAATTAGAAGCCATGCAAAACCAGAGCCAGTGGCGGGTGAGGTTGAGAGAATCTGGAGTGCTGTGTGGTCCAGGGGGTGCTCGGCGAGAGACAGGCTGTATAATGTATGTCTGCTCTTGCCCCACTTTAGACAGGCTCTGTGACGCAGGCCTGACCGGCATGAAAAGCCTGATGTTAAAGATTGACTTGCCACGTGTGTGGCAACCATGTGGCCCTGGCTTACTACACAGGTCTTTCCAATAGCTCACACTTATGGATTGTCAGCATCTTAGACTTCTACTTGACTAAACAAAGACTATTTCAACTCATCTCCAACCAATTTTCCCCCTTTTGAACATGATCTGTCTCTTTGTTGATATATAATCTGACCTTACATCCAAAGTTCTTTGGCCTAGGAATAGGCCAAGCTTTCACCTGTAGTCCCACTATTCACACACACACACACACACACACACACACACACACACACACACATATATATATATATATATATATATATATATATATATATATAGAGAGAGAGAGAGAGAGAGAGAGAGAGAGAGAGAGACAGGGTTTCTCTGTGTAGCTTTGCACCTTTTCCTGGATCTCGCTCTGTAGACCAGGCTGGCCTCGAACTCACAAAGATCTGCCTGCCTCTGCCTCCCGAGTGCTGGGATTAAAGGTGTGCACCACCACCGCCTGGCCGATACACATAAATTTTAAGTAAGTAAATGTTCAAAAGCACATTAGATCATTTGCTTAGAACACATAAAAACAGCTATAAGACTTATATCATCTCTGAGCACTTATTTAGTTCAAGCTCAGAGTAGATGGCACATGTTGAAACTTTTAAGGGGTAAATAATGAGGGTTCGGAGTTGGCAAACATTGGACAGTACACACAACTCCCATGATGCTTCTCTCATCTCTTCCGTTTTTCTTACCACCTTCAGACAAGAGTCTTTTCATTCTGTGATGGGAAGCTCTGCCTGCACCTCAGTCTGCCAGAAATCTTTGTTGCTTTCCTAAGTAGCTTATTAAGAAATATCTTTTGAAGCAAATACCGTATTCTCACTAAGAATTCCTTACAATATGTTTTATTTTAGTCCAAAGCACCAAAGACTATACTTTCAGGAATTATTTCTACAGTTTATTATTCCAAAGCACCTTCAAATGAACTGAAAATGTAAAGTTTTACCTTCTGGGGATTGAATATTACCAAGTGTGGCAGTTTGAATGTAACTGGCTCCCATAAGCTCATAAGGAGTGGCACTATTAGGAGGTATAGCTTTGTTGGAGTAGGTGTGGTCTTGTTGGAGGAAGTATGTCACTGTGGAGGCGGGCTTTGAGGTCTCATATATGCTCAAGCTATGCCCATTATCTCAGTTCACTTCCTGTTGCCTTTGGGTCAAGATGTAGCCAGCACCATGTCTGCCTGCATGCCCCATGTCCGGCCATGATGATAATGAACTAAACCTATGAAACTGTAAGCCAGCCCCAATTAAATGTTCTCCTTATAAGAGTTGCTGCACTGCCGGGTGGTGGTGGCGGCGGCGCACGCCTTTAATCCCAGCACTTGGGAGGCAGAGCCAGGTGGATCTCTGTGAGTTCCAGGCCAGCCTGGTCTCCCAAGTGAGTTCCAGGAAAGGCGCAAAGCTACACAGAGAAACCCTGTCTCGAAAAACCAAAAAAAAAAAAAAGAGTTGCTGCAGTCATGGTATCTCTTCCCAAAAATAGAAACCCTAGTTAAGACCCCCAAGTATGTTTACTACCATCAGATAAAAACCTAACGTTTTAGGCACTGATCAAAGACACAGGCTGGCTCTGGAGGAATTTCAAAAGAAGAAAATTACATCACAGGGAGCATTCTGCCTTGCTGTGACTCCTGTTGGTTTAGATTTTCTCCTCATCGGTGCTTTCCTCCACCGATGACTTGACCTCAACATCTTCTCCTGCATTTCAAATTATGAGGTGGATGGAAAATGCAGTGTTCCTCAAACTGTACAAACACAGAGCTGATCACAGAGCCTTCCAGTGTTTTCTGGGACAAAGGATTGGGTTTAAAAATAAAGAGATCTGAAGGGATGGAAATTTATGCTGTCACAGTGGTTTCTGATAGGTTTTTACAGGCCTAACTACATGACCTTGGCTACTCCTTCTCTGCATCTCCCAGGCCCTAATACCTCTGTTTCTTCCAAAAATTTGAAGATACTATCCTGTTGTTCAAATCTTAGCTGGTCTTATAATAATAATAATAATAATAATAATAATAATAATAATAATAATAATAAAAACCCAGAGCCAGATATCAGGGTGAAGGCTGAAAGATCAGAGAAGCAGAGCAAGCCACAGCCAACCTCACCTCGCCAACTCCTCAGCCGACCCAGTTTCCTCAGACTGGAAGCCTCTGAGTCCTCACTCGAAAGGATCTCAGCTGAACTGCTTTAGTTCCTGTTTCCTCACACCTTATATATCTTTCTTTGTCCAGCAATGTCACTTCCTGGAATTAAAGGCGAGTGTGCTTCTCAGTACTGGGATTAAAGGCGTGTGCCACCACTGCCTGGCTCTGCTTCCAGTGTGGCCTTGAACTCACAGAGATCCAGATGGAGCTCCGCATCCCAAGTGACAGGATTAAGGGTGTGTGCCACCACCGTCTGGCCTCTCTGTCTAATCTAGTGGCTGGGATCTGTCCTCTGATCTCCAGGCAAGTTTATTAGGGTACACAATATATCACCACACGATGCTGAAATGTTCAAAAGCACTCAGCACACCATTTCTTCCATCGCAGCTAATGTGCAGACGGTACAGCTGTCTTGAGAGGGATGAGCATGACGTTGACAGGGAGCTGAAAGAACGGACGAATCACACTCATGAGTGTGATAACAGCTCCCTCACCACACTCACAGATTCATCTAAAATTTCATTACTGTGGTGCTGCACAGAGAACTGGGGTGGGGTGGGGGACATACACTAACTGGAACATCACATTTTGCTCATCCCCTCACAGGGAGGGAACTGGAAAGCCAGGCAAAATGTAATGAGAGCTTTGACAGCAAGATTAAGACAGGAGACTGAGCCGGGTGGTGGTGGCACACACCTTTAATCCCAGCACTCAGGAGGCAGAGACAGGCAGATCTCTGTGAGTTCGAGGCCAGCCTGGGCTACAGAGTGAGTTCCAGGAAAGGCGCAAAGCGACACAGAGAAACCCTGTCTTGAAAAACCAAAAAAAAAACCAAAAAAAAAAAAGACAGGAGACTGTCCACCCTTACTGCTGGGCTTTGAACTTCAGTGATGCTCACAACTGCAAATATCATGGGAAATGGCTTTTCTTGTTAAGAGTTTGAGCAAAGGCATGGAGATCGAAGTGTGGGGGATTCAGGTGGAGCTCAGAGAGTAGAAAGACTTGGAACACAGCAGCATTGCTCTCTATAGGAAGCAACTGCGTTACAGAGCCACAGACCAGGCCTGGCCCCTTTTCATTGCCTGCAAAGCGCTTACCGCAGCTGGTAACTATGAGTTCATTAACTTGCATGTTATCCAATCTCTCTGCATATGTCTGGATTTCTGACATAATTTAATTATATTCTTATGGAATTACACATTATCTGCTGTTACCTGAGCTGTTGGGGTCAGAACCTGTACCCTGTCAGCCTTAACAAACAAACTAGTGGCTTGGCCACTCATCCTCAATAAGCCAATTAAAGAAACAAGGAATAATGAAAGGCAGAGGAAGAAGATTCATTCAATGTGGCCAAAATGGGAAGAAAACAAAGACGTGATTGACTCATAGGTCCATCCTTAGGAGTCTTGACATGGGATGCGGTTTAAACAGAGAGCAAAAGGTATGCATAGATAAACAGTCCTGGTGAAGGCGTGGTCCTGCCCATCAACGACATGCCAGCTCCAGTCTGTCCTGCACCACTATCATCAATCACAAAAGACAACCTTCCCCTCAGGTTGGCACCAGGGCCCCAGCTTTTCCCTTCCCAAGCATGAGACTCCTAGGGAAATTCCAGTTCCTTGGGGTCAACTGTCTCAGTAATCTGATAGGCCAGGGGAAGACACAGTGTCTCTCTTTAGGATTTCTTCCCACCTGGCTGGGGATATAGATTAGTTAGGGGAAAACTTGCCTAGCACACACAGCATGCATGAGGCCCTGGTTAGACACCTGTGGTAGTTTGAATGTGATTGGCTTCCATAATCTCATAGGAAATGGCACTATTAGGAGGTGTGGCTTTGTGGGAGTGGGTATGGCCTTGTTGGAGGAAGTGTGTCACTGTGGGGGCGGGCTTTGAGGTTTCCTATGCTCAGGATACTACAGAGTGCCTCAGTCGACTTCCTGTTCCCTGCAAGCCAAGATGTACCATGTCTGCCTGCATGATACTATGTGCCACCATGATGATAATGGATTGAACCTCTGAAATGGCAAGTGCACCTCTCCCCAATTAAATGTTTTCTTTATAAGAGTTGTTGTGGTTATGGTGTCTCTTCACAGTAATAGAAACACTAAGACAATACCCTATACTCCACAAACCAGGTGTAGTTGTGTACACCTGTAATCCCAGCATGTGGAGGTCAAAGAGGGAAGATCAAAAACCCAAGGTCATCTTTGATACATAGAGCGTTCGAGGCTAACCTGAGCTACATGTGATTCTTTCTCACCAAAACCAAAACGTAACGAAACACATCTTTGCTCCTACCAGAATGGTCACTACTACTCACACTGCTTTTCACTGTTGTGACATGTCCTTATATTAAAGAAAGAGAGGGATATTTCAATTGGAGGGGCTAAAATTGTATTGTATTTCTATATAATTTTGCCAACTTTTCCATTTTAATTTTAGAGATATTGTCTGGAAAATATCACCATTCCTGATGAGTCAGTTCCTGATAGTTTCCATGGAAACATCATTTTTTAAAGGGCTTTGCATGAGTAAGTGAGTAATATCTCTTTTGGCTGGTTTTCCTTGTGCAGGGTCAACACTGAGGCTACACTTAACTTTTGTTCACAGAGACAAAAGGAAGTGACAGTTTTGCTGTGTACCTCTTAGACGTGCTAGAGCAACAACAATTACTCAATCTATGACATTTACAAATTTAGCTGAAGTGAAATTCTTTTCAGTTTGAAAAACTAAGAGAAAATTTTGATTGTCCTCTGAAATTGTATGATTCTGATTTAATGATTGTACAATACCATTGTAGTTGAGCTATGGAGTCTTAGTTTAACTTTTCAAAATTAATTGGAGCCCTTTGTGTCAGCCTTTTTATCTGTAACAGGAGGTCTATAATCCAAGCTCATGGAAGAATGGTTTAATAACTTCAGAGAGGGAGAGCATTTTGTACTCACCTAAATTGAAAAACTATACTAGCCATAGTAAAACAGGAAATTATCTATGGAAGATGATTCTACTAAAAATAGGTAGAATTATCACCCCAGCACCCAGCATCTTTCCACCCTGATATTACTGTGAACATGTTGACAATTGGGAATAAAGCCATATCTTCATCAAATAGCAGGAGTGCATTTGATACTTAATTGTACAACACATTTTAAACAATCATTTTTATTGCTGGTAAGTATTAGCTAGAAGTGAAACTAAGGAAGTTATTGATTATACCTATGTCTATGTGACTTTTTGAAATTAGGCATGCAAACCTAGAAAATGTCCACTTTTTTTTCCTAAGAGAAAGAGTAAATAATATGTTTGATGGAAAATGTTTCTACAACATTAAATGAGAAAAGGGATAGTTACACAGTATAAAGACAGTTTGGTATTACTAGATTTGAGCAGCCAACAGCCTCAGCAAGCCAGACTAGAGGACACTTTCTGCTGATTGGTTGAAAAGTTGCCTTCTTAGAGAATGTTTGGCCATTGAAGTAAGCAGAATGAAAAAGTCAGGATAAGGCTTCTGGGCCCTGTTAGTTACTTGTTTCATAACTATGACAGATACCCACCAGAAGCAGCTTGAGGAAGGAAACGTTTATTTCCACTCATGGTTTGAGGGCATACAGTCCATCACAGTGGGGGAAGTCATGGCAGCAGGGCTTCCTGCTGACATCCCAGAACAGGAAGTGGAGAAAAGGGAACTCTGGTGCTTACCTGGCTTTCTCTTTCCCCTCTTTCTATTCCATTCAGGACAGCAGCCTGGGATGGGATGGTACCACCCACAGTCAGAACGGGTCTTACCTTTCTGTCCTCCTCTCTGGAAACACCCTCACAGACATACCCAGATATGTGCCTCACTAAGGCTCTTGGCATTTCTTAACCCAATCACGATTTCCATCGACATTAATCATCATAGGGACACAGACTAAGTTATCTAGAAGACAAGATGCAAACTCAAAGACTCTGAGCTACCTGGAGTCATCAACCAGCTAAAGGTTCTGGTTGACAGGCATAGTGTCCTGTCAACCACATGCTGAAATAGCTTGCTAAATGTAACCCCAGGTCCCTGGCTCTTCCTCAAAGCGGAAATGCCCTACCATCCCCACCTGTGTACAGTCCTGGTCTGTTCCAGCGAGTGCCTCTCTTCCACTGTGGAGTGGGAAACAGTCATCCTGGTTTCCACTCCTACAGCTATAGTTACAGCAGCCAGGACTAGACAAGTGAACACTGTTCCCCGGGAGAGCCAACTGGGGTGGTCCCTAGAGACGGGGACATGAGGCTTTTATAGTGATAATCTCCTGGTGAGTCTTCTTGATGCAAGACTCTTGTGCTCCCTCCTGTTTGCACTGCCAGTCTGTTTCTGTTTTGTTTTGTTTTGGGAGACAGTTTCTCTGTGTAGCCCTGGCTGTCCTAGAACTCACTCTGTAGACCAGGCTGACCTTGAACTCGGAGATCCACCTGCCTCTGCCTCCCGAGTGCTGGGATCAAAGGCGTGTGCCGCCGCCACCTGGTGCACTGCTACTGAGTCTTTTTCGGTACTGTATGACTCCCAACTTTTATTCTCTTACCTTCTTATAGATTCTGAGCACCACTAAGGTCCTTTTAGGGAATACCCATCCCCTTGAGATAATCAGACTCTGATTCTACTGCTGACAGCAAGAACTCCTGGACGTCGTGGTCACACTGACTTCCCACAGGCATCAGATGTTAAACAGATGTTGAAGAATCTGCCTCCTGGACTTCTCATGTCTGTGCCTGCTTCTGCTGCCACTAACCGTCACCCCACTTCTCACCAGGACGAGCAAGATGACAAGAAACGCTGCCTGTGTGCACTTCGTATGTTCATCCTCCAGTCCACAGCTGCCTGTGCCAGGTTTGGTTGACTGAGACATCTGAGGAGAGAGTCCATGGTAAAAGAACAATCATAACCCAGTTTCAGGAGAGAACACTACAACTAGCACCGCTCCCGTGGTGTTCAGAGTGTTATCTGAGGAGAGGTGAGGTCAATCCCAGGGCTGGTGCTTTCCAGAGGAGTGGGTGACCCGTCCAACCTCTGACCAGCCACCTTCAGGGGACACAGACATGACTATCCTGGGCAAATCACCTCTCTAGAGAACTGTCACATGATCCCAAGAGCGAGATCCTTGGTGAGTGAAGCGGCTGTGACCATGCCTATCTCCATCTGTCAAGATAAAGTTTGCAGTGCCCTTCTTCACTACGGTACTTCGACGTTCCCATCTCCCATGACCCTCCCTCGTGTTACCCCCAAATGCAGCCATGCTTGTCTGGGGGAGTTAGGCTTCCTATGAATGCCCTTCTTTCTGAGCAGGAATGTCATCAAATAGTTTATTTTCAGAATTAGAAACAAAGACTGCTTAGAAAAGTCAAACTGATTTTCAGAGAGCACATGCATTTTTTAAAGTTTCTTGCATCTTATTTTTCAAATCTGAGAAACAAAAAATATTTTTATTATGTCTTTTCTTAATTGGCTCTATGTTTTTACTGTTTGAACTGTTATGTCTTGACTTCGGGGAAATTTTAATGTATTGGCTTCTAACCATTTAAAATAAATATTTAGCTTTTTTGTACACACACACACACACACACACACACACACACACACACACCCTAATCTTCCTGATTGGATACAACATTTTGTTAGCTCAATATTTTATTTTGACTACAAATGGTGGTCAGTGAAAGTCCATGTAGTTACTTTGACTAAAACCTCTGTCACAATTTATTGTATTTTTAGAAGTTCACTTTCTTTGACTCTTACAGACAGTACTATTGTGAACACAAGTGTACAAACAGCTCTTCAAGACCCTACTTTATATATATATATATATATATATATATATATATATATATATATATGTATATATCACCCAGCATCACCAGGAGCTCTCATAGGAAACACCTTCAAGGCCTAGATTTGTACCATTTGTTTGAAGCAATTTTCCTTTCATTATCATGTTCTTTAAGACATTTCCAGTCTTGGATCGATGAGCTGACTCAATGGCATAAGACACCTTCGATCCTCAGGGCCCACATAGAAAATTAATTCTGCAAGTTATCCTCTGACCTCTCCACAGGCATATATACATGTGTGTACATATTCACATTAAATAAATAAATAAATAAATAAATAAATAAATAAATAAATAAATAGAATAGAAAGTTTTTCAGAATCCAATATTATCTCATAGCCAAATCAGCTCCAATATTTTTAGCACAAAAGTACACTTATATGATACCAAGATATACATGTGGTACATATTACTTACTGCATAAATATTATTCAAAAACTGGTGATTAAATCTCTATATTATATAATGGTTTCTATTGATCAAGAATCTAGGTGTCATTTAGCTGGGTCTTCTGATTTAGGTCTGAGGACATCCAATTATGGTGTCCGAGGGGCTTCTATCTTCTGAGGGCAAAAAAGAGAAGCCTCATCCCGCTTCATTCACTTGATTCTCGGCTGAATTCAGTTCTCTGAAGGCTTTTCGGCTTGCAGTGGTCTTGGTTTTTCATTGCTGTTAGCTGATGAGACATCCACAGTTCTTTGGCATGTGCCCTGTCTCCCAGTAAGACGGCTGTGGCAGCTTGCTTTGCCAGAGGGAACAAGTAGAAAGGTTCAGAGAGTTTCCCTAAATCACCCTCTTTCATAACCAACCTGGGAAATGGCATCTCTTCACCCTTTCCAGAGGTGATTAATTATGAGCAAGTCTCTTGGCCCAAGTCACATTAAAGGAAGTGAAATTACATAAGGATATGAATACAAACAGCCCGGATCACTGGGACTCACTTTAGAACTTGCTCTCCATCATGAGCACCCACAGAACTTTATAAAAAGGCCTTCGTGCGTACTTATTATTTTCAAGTTAATATTTTTCAAAGTGTATTAATGTGCTAGTCATTTTTCTAAGTACTGTGCATATATTAACACATTTGATTCTCATAATAGCCCTAGGAGGAAAGAAAGCGCTATCTATTATCACCTCTATTTTACATATGAATAACGCGAGATTTTAAATTTAAACAATTCACATTTAAAAGCTCAAATAACCTGCTGAGTGCTTGTAGCAGCCCTCAGTTAAACTAGCAGCTAAACCCTGCAGTCGGCTCTAGGGTGGACTCTGTCACCACACTTTCTTATTTAAAAATAGGTATACAAATAGTTGTAGCTGGGTCTGGACATCATGAAGTGCCCATTAACTAAAACATTTCAGAGCGATCTTATTCCTTCTGACCTTCTCATGGTGATGCTGTAAAAGAGACAAGATGATAAATATCTCTCTGCTGACTCTACATTTTCATCAACATTCTTTCCCTAGGAAAAGTTATGACTGGAGAGATTTGAGTCACATAAGTTACTACATGGATCGTTGCTTTATCATATTGCACCATAAATATTGACTCATATTATTCTCAAAAACATACAATTAATGCCTATACTTGAGCCTCATTTCAGCATTCCTGGTTATGAAAGCCTTAAAGATGCTTTTTATTTCTATTTTCCTGAGACCATACAGCCCTTCTGAGTGCTCGAAACTTCTGGGTAGGATTCTATAAAGTCAAGTTTGCTTTGTGGCATTAGGAATTCCGGAGGCCAACTAATGTGTTTGCGTGCCTTGACTGGCCACTGTCAGGCCCGAAGGCAGCTAGATACTCTTCTCTCCCATTCCTTTTAAATACCTACAGAAGCTGGGCAAGGTGGCACACGCCTTTGATCCCAGCATTCCAGAGGCAGAGGTAGGTGGATCTCTGCAAGTTCAAGGCCAGCCTGGTCTACATAGTGAGCTCCAGGCCAGCCAGTGCTACATAGAGAGACACTGTCTCAAAACCAAATTGAAAAAAAGAAATAAAACAAAACAAAATAAAATAAAATGTCTATGGAAATGGAAGACTTATTTTAAAATTAGGGGCACATAACAATAGTTATGAAACCACTTTCCACATAAGATGCTTTGAAAGATTTCTGTGAGATTTAATGAGATTCAAATGTATTTAATAACATTAATTTCATTCATAAATACTTAATAATGTTAAAGGTTTAAGGAGACAATAACTTAACAATATTACAGTATTGTTAGTACAGTATAATTTTTTAAATATTCTTCCATATTTTAGCATAGATTTATGGCTTATTTTTATTATTTACATAAGTAAAACAAAATTACATAAATGTATAAGACACAATGTGTTTACCTAGTCACCTGTAGGCAGATATGTGTTTCTAGTTTCTGGCTGTTAGGATGTTATTGACAATAGCATGTGTGTGTGTGTGCGTGTGTGTGTGTGTGTGTGTGTGTGTGTGTGTGTGTGTATGTGTGTGTGTGCATGTGTGTGTGTGTGTGTGTGTGTGTGTGCTCATAGATTGTGTGTGTGCTCATAGATTCCATTGCCCTGGTTTAACAGAAGTCCATGTGTAGCTTTGAACCAGATGACAAAAATGAACGCTCATCTTGGTCGGCAGCTGTCAAACTGACCGAGGCTGACAGGGCTGACCACCGTTAGGCTGGCACTCACACCTCCCCTATCAGCACTGACGCATTCCAGTTGCTCTAAGCCAGCTTGGCTTTATCGCCAGTGCTTGGCTTTATCAGGCTATTAATGTCTCATTTTCACTCTTCTAGGAAGTGTAAAGTGGTGCCATCCTGTGATTGTAACTTTGTTTCTCTCACGATATTGAGCAATTTTTAAGTGAAAACTGACCAGGGTACACCTTTTCCATGAATTGTTTTTGGATTTGAAATATTTGAAAATAGTTTTGAAATACTTTTTAAAGAGTCAGTCCACTTCAGAATAAATATAGTTAAGTAAAGTTCAGTATTTGGTAACATTTACTTTGCCATTAGACTATTGGAAGATGGCAGGTATGTGGTAAGCAAGACTATCAAAAGAGCGTCATCTTTGGAGTCAGCCTACACACTTTCCTGTAAATTCTTTGACTTTTTGAAAGTCCAGAGGTTGTCGTAGACGTCCATGCCAGTTTAGCAAGCATCAGACTCCTTCCAGCTTCTGCTTTGCTGCCAGGAACCATAATCCTTGTTCTCATGACCGAGTATCAGCTCTCCAGGCACTGGCCCATGTTCCAGGCTCAGTATGCAAGCAGGCAAAAAGGCACTTGAACATTTCCAGGTGGTTTACCAAAAATCCCAAACAGTAACAGGAAAAAAACTAGAAAAATACATACATTTTAAATTTAAGTACCTAGCTATTCAATTTTAAGTCAACCATTAGCTTTCCATGAAAAAAATTTATATTTGTTTCTATTTAATTTTTGATCCTTTCTTTGTTTTGGCATCACTACTGTCTTTCCTCAGCATATTCAAGAAACTTAGAAAAAGTTCGCCAACTAAAAGGCCTTCTGTGGAGAGTCTGTGTCTTTCCTTTTTCATTTGAGAATTCCATATATATTTACAATGTGTTTTCATTACATCCACCCAACTCACTCCTCTCACACCCCCAACACTTTACCCGCCCATTTTGTAATTCAGCATTATGACATCCCAAAGCTCCATTATGCCATCACAGGGCCACATTATGACATCAAAAGGTCCATTGGGACATCACAGTGCTCTATTGTGTTATCACAGTGCTCCATTGTTTTATCACATTGCTGAATTATGACATCAC
The DNA here is from genome assembly GCA_902168405.1 of Peromyscus aztecus. Taxonomy (NCBI): domain Eukaryota; kingdom Metazoa; phylum Chordata; class Mammalia; order Rodentia; family Cricetidae; genus Peromyscus; species Peromyscus aztecus. The sequence continues at coordinate 12,611 of CABHPQ010168543.1, read as the reverse complement.
AATTCAGAACTGAGCCATCACAATGCCACATTATGACATCATAATGTCCCATTGTCACATTAAAATGCTATATTATATTATAATCCCCTACTGTGACATCACAATGCTCCATTATGAAATTACAAAGATTAATTGTAGCATTACAATCAGCCAGCGTAACATCATTCAGTGAACAGTGACATCACAACGCTCTATTTGCCATCACAATTCCCAGCTGTAAAGCCACAATGTTCAACTGTGCCTTCATAATGGCACATTGTGAAACTGTAATGCTGTTTTACCATCACAATGTTTCATTGTGACATCACAAAATGAAATTGTAACACCACAATGAACTACTGTGACATCAAAATATTATATGGTATGATCTCAATGATTTAAACATGTCATCACCAAGCTCCATTTTGATATGACAAAGCTCGATTGTGACATCATAATGCTTTGTTGGAACATCACCATGTTTCATTACAATATCCCAGTGCGCCATCTTGACATGACAGTGCTGAAGTATGACATCACAATGCTCTATTGTGGTAGCAGTATTCTACTGTGATGTCACAGAACTGAATTTTGACATGACAATACACATTTGTGCCACCACGATGAGAACTGTGGCATCACAGTGCTCCATTGTTCTATCACAATGCCCCACACTGACATTACAAAGTTCCACAGCGGGCAGTCATGGTGGTTCAACATGCACTATCAGGATGTTAGGTAGATGGTTCCATCCCGATGCTGATTAGTGTCTTCAAAATGCTGAATCTTGCCACCACATGGTTGATCATCCCCTCTCAATGCTGTACTATGATACCACAATGCTCCATTGTGCCATCAGATTATAATGCCCAGTTCTGGCATCACACTTTGAGACCACAACGCTCAATTTTGCCATCACAGTGTTGAATTATGTCCTCAGCACTCCACTGTGCTATCACAGCAGTATATGGTGGCATCACAGTGTTGAATTGTGTCCTCAGCACTCCACTGTGCTATCACAGCAGTATATGGTGGCATCACAG
>CABHPQ010168543.1:0-11579 GCA_902168405.1 Peromyscus aztecus | reverse complement strand
CTCAGCACTCCACTGTGCTATCACAGCAGTATATGGTGGCATCACAGCGCTTCATGGTCATTTGCCATCACATTGCCCCACTGTCATATTTCAGCATTGCATCTGACATCACAGTGCCCCACTGTGTCATCCCAATGCCCAATTATGGCATCACGATGTTGCTTTGAGTCATCACAGTGCTCCACCCTTATCTTAGTCAGGGTTTCCATCACTGTGAAGAGACATCATGACCATGGCAACTCTTATAAAGGAAAACAGTTAATTGGGTGGCTCACTCACAGTTTCAGAGATTTAGTCCATTATCATCATGGTAGGACATGGTAGCATACAGGCAGACATGGTGCTGGTGCAGGAGCTGAGAGTTAATTCATATTGACTTGTAGGCAACAGGAAGTTATCTGTCTCACTGGGAGTAGCTTGAGCATAGGAGACCTCAAAGCCCACCCCCACAGTGAGACACTTCCTCCAACAAGGCCACACCTACTCCAACAACTCCTAATAGTGCCACTCCCTTTGGGGGCCATTTTTCCTACACTACCATAACCCTGTACCATCAGAATGTTTCATCTCAATGCTGAACTGTGTCCTCACAGGACAGCATTGTGTTGTCACAATGCTCCAGTGTGACCTTCTAGTACTCTATAGTGCCATCACAGTGCTTCACTATGATCTCATGATGCTCTATTATGACAATACAATGCTCTATTGTGACATCATGATGCTTCCTTGTGGCATCACAATGCCACAATATGACATCATAATGCCTCAGCATGATATCACAATACCCCATTTTATATCAAAATGTTCCACTGCCATATCGCAATGCTCCATTATGACATTACAGTGCTGTATTCTGGGACCACAATGCTCTGTTGTGCCATCATAGGCTGCAAGTGACATCATAGTGCTGCCCTATGATATCACAATTCTTAATTGTGGCATGACAGTGCTCTATAGTGAGCCATCACAGTGCTCTATGATGATATCACAATACCGAATTGCGGCATATCAATGTTCCATTGTGCCATGACAACAATCCTTTGTATAATCACAATACTGCATTGTGGGATCACGTCGCTGCATTTTAACATCACATCGATCCATTATAACAGCACAATACTCCATTGTAATGTCACAGAGCTGAATTTTGATAGCACAATGCATGATTTGTCCATCACAAAGGGAACTGTGGCATCACAGTGCTCTGTTCCCTCACTGTACTCTATCCTGACATCACAAAGCCGCAGTGCTTTATTTATTTATACAAATCATCCGAGTGTTAGATTGTTAAATTCCAATGCTGAATTGTGTCCCCAAAATGCTGAATTTTGATATTAAGGTACTTAACTGTTCACTTTCAGTACTGCATTACGAAATCACAATGCTCCATTTTTGAAACCACAGTATTGCCCTTGACATTAGAATTGCTCCATTGTTCCATCAAAATACCTCATCGTGACATTACGATACTCTGCTTCTACATAACAGTACTACTGTGCAATCACAATGCTAGATTGTGACATCACTGCATCATCACAATGGTCCACTGAAAAATCACAGTGGTGCATTGTGACGTCACAATGCTGTGTTGTGCTTATCACAAGGTTTGAGTGAGCAACATCAAACTGTTCCATTATTCCATCTCAATAGTAACTGTGACTTCACAGTGCTGACATCACAAATAGACCTTGCAATACAAAAAGTACTTAAATATGTGAGGATACTGGGATGATCTTCATCAGTTTTTAAAGAAGAAAATGATTAGGAAAATCAGAACTAAAGGCAGGACCTCCACAGACATAATGAGGCAGGGAGTGAAGAGATGGCTCAGTGGTTAAGAGCACTGGATGCTTTTCCAGAGGACCCGGGCTCAATCCCCAGCACCCACCTGGTGGCTCACAACTGTCTGAACTCCGGTTCCAGGGAATCTGGTGCCCTCTTCTGTTTCCTTTGGCTCCAGGCACGCAAGCGGCACACAGACACACGTGCAGGCAAAACAGCCATTCCCATAAAAAAATAGAGATGGACAAAGAAACCTTTTTGAAAACTCTAAGAAATAATGACGCAGAGAAGAAACCCATGCAAAATCTCAATGTTTCTGAACAGTTTTAGAAGGTATGTATTGACTGAGTGGGGGGAGCTGAAGAAAGGGGTTTCCAGCTCAGCTTTAATTCATATTCAGGCTAAGTCAGACAAATTTTTTCTTTCCCATTTTAAGATCTTAGTATAAATTGACAATTTATAGTTATGCGTGTCTATGGGATACAAAGTAATTGATTTGTGAATACATCGTTAGGCTTATTGACTTATCCATCACCTCAAACCCTGCCAAGTTTAGTGATAAAATGTTGACATTTACGCTCCGGGCACTTTGAGGTGTATTGTTGATGACACTCAGCTCATTCCTATGTTTGAGAGTCTGTCATTTTTGACCATCACCTTCTCCCTTCCTCACTGTTCTCTCTGCTCCTGTGAGTTCAATTGTTTTGGATCCTACTCTAAAGAACATGAGGCATTTGTCCCTTTCCCCCATTCACTCTTTATTTTTAATAACTAGTTTTTGATAACAATTAATAAATATTAATGGGACTCAATGTGATATTTACACACAAGCATACAGTGTGCATTGACCAAAGTCAGCCCTCATTAACTGGATTCCTCCCTTACTTCCCAAATTCTAGCAATCACTATTCTTTCAGGCCATTTTTTTTTAGCTCCCACAAATGACAGAAACCATGTCTTTCTATGCTCACTGATTTCATGTCACATAATGTCCCCAGCTGTATTATGCTGCAAATGACATACTTTTGTTATTCTTTATGGATAATGAAATGCACACATATATGTCACATTTTCTTTATCCAGTCATATGTTGATTCCCTCTCTCTAAACAGTGGGGGATGGATGCTAGGGGTACAGTTTGAATGAGAATGGTCCCTCACAGGCGCTGGCATTTGAACCTTTGGATCCCAGTTGGTGGCACTATTTGAAAAGGTCTAGGGGATGGGCCTTGCTAGCGAAAATACATCAATGGGGACCAGCTTTGGGCTTTCAAAAGTCTCATGCTATTCCCAGTTCACGCTCTCTGTCTCCTGCTTGCCATCTAAGATGTGAGCCCACAGCTCCAGCTCCTGACACTTCCCTGCTGTGGTGGTTTGCAAGAAAATGGCCCTCAAAGGGAGTGGCACTATTAGGAGGTGTGGCCTTGTGGAGTAGATGTGGCCTTATTGACAGAAGTGTGTCACTGTGGAGGTAGGCTTTGAGGTCTCATATATGCTCAGGTACTGCCCAGTGTCTCAGACCACTTCCAGTTGCCTGTAAGATGTAGGACTCTCAGCTACATCTCCATCACCCTATCTGCACGTTGCCATGTCCCACCGTGATGATAATGGAGCCTTTGAACTCTAGGAGAGCCACCCCAATGAAGTGTTTTCCTTTATACGAGTTGCCATGGTCATGGTGTCTCTTCCCAGCAATAAAACCCTAACTAAGACACCTGCCATTGTGGATTCATCCTCCAGAACCATAAGCCTAAGTAAAAACCCTCCTTCTGTAAGTTGCCTTGGTCATGGTATTTATCCCAGAAACAGAGAAGTAACTCATACACTCGGCAAATACTCTACCAATGGAGCTACATTTCCAGTCACCAAAAGGAAATATTTTCTAAGTTAAAATGAAGAGTAGATGCTATTTTAAAGATCTGAATCTGTCAAGATTTTGTACATTTACCTTGAGAATTGGCTGGTTATCAGACATAAGTCTGCCTATAAGGAGTCATACTAGTATTACTTGGAGAAATAGAGATGCCTTTAAGAACATTCAATATAATTAGGAGTGTTGCCTTCTAAAGATATGGGGAGCTCAGTGCTAAAAATACAATGGCTTCATGAGAAAGACTTCAAGAAAAGCAAAGAAATACCCCACTGGCACCCCCTTAGGAAAGCAGGAGTACAGAGAGAATGGATTCTCCCTGTTTACAGCTGCCACACACGGAACCTTGACGCTAACAGGTGTGAGCACTACTAGCTGGAGGCTGAGTGAAAAAGAGTGAGATGAGGAAGAAAATGGACAGGGGAGGTCTGGAAGAACAAGATGGTGACAGAAATATGCATGAAACAGAACAGGAGAGATCTTTTTTAGTGGCAGCATAAATGTAGAGTTTTAGCAAACGGCAAGATTTAGAGAAAATAATTATGAAAACCTCTATCTGTCAGGCTATGTAAGCTCTCTAAGTAGAAGTATGTAGTATTCCACCAAGCATGCACCTGGAGCCATAATTATACTAGGACTCTGTGCAGAAGCTTGGCTACCAGGGCCTGGCATCTGTTCAGATTACTGGTGAATAAACACTTTGCCCAGGTGCAAATTAATTTTAGTCTCTGTTGCCTTTTCTAAGTCATTGAATCCTGGCACCAGTCCTGAGTACCTTGTGTGTACCATTTAACACAGCACCTATCAAGCTGAACACTGTAAGCAGAGGGGGCTCTACAGTCAAGTGTGTTTGGGAAGTACAGGGCTGTACAGTTTTTAATATGAATGACTTGCTGCAGAACTTCTTGGAGGCTTTACTATGCAAATATGTACGATGAACTCCCGAGAAGGTGTGAGATGTCACATTGCTAAAATTTGACCACAGGACCTTTGTTCTTGAAGCGTCAATGGATACTGATGTCCCACGGGACAAATACTGGGTAACAGTCTGGTACACTGCCTGGCTTTGTGTTAGAAAAAGGACTTAATATACAAGTTCAAAGGCACCTTTTTCAGTTGTAATCGAGCAACATCTTCCAAAGGCATTGTTCACCACATCAGCCTAGAAGCAATTGATTTAACTATGAACTATGAACATGATAATATTCAAAGCTGCTTGTCCCTGTCCCTCTTTTGTAGTACTTCATGTGGTTGGACTCACTGTCCTAAGAGACCGGATGCTCCAAGAAGATAGGTATCTATCCTCCTATTCTTTACCCCATCGTGCAAAGCCGGTATAACCTGGGATGGAGAAATTAAGATTCAGTATGCATACCCACAGGGAGAATGCAGCAGCAGACTTCAAGTGACCCATGCATTAGAATGTGTTTGTGTTTATTACTGCATCTCTAAACACACATGTACCTTTCTCTCTGTGCTTTTTCTAGCAGTAAATATTCCCTGGAAGGACAATCGGGCAACAAATCTAAGCAAAGCAGCTGTGGAGTCTTTGTTCTATTTGTATGACCTTAGAGGCTTCACCATGGGCTGACAACTCAAGCTCAACCAGCCCAGTGTTCAGTTCTTGCTCAGTGTGTTCATTAGTTGGCCAGGATTTCTGCAGCTCCTATTCCATGGCTGTATTTTTTATGAAATATGGCATTCTTCAGGCTTCTTTCCTTCCTGCAGACGAGGAGAACTTTCCCTGTCACCCCATCCTGAAAGCACTGGGAAGGTAAACTCTTATCATATTCCTATATATGAAGGGCCTGAGCTTAGTCCAATGGTAGTCTGCCAAGTAAACAATTTACATTCTATTATTTCCACTGGAAAGTCCCTTTTTCAAACTGAAGAATTTCTCAGTTAAAAAAAAAAGTTACATGATAGAAATCCCAAGTTCTTTCTGTCATGATTCTGGGGGTTTCAAACTGAATAATAGGGTTGCTATTTGTAGGGCCAAATTGAAGGCACCAATACATCAAATTTACAGCAGAAACATCCGGACAAAGCAGGTCTGTTAAAAGCTCTATTGTTCCTGCTTCTTGACTGACTGTTTCTCCTCATCTGACATCCTCTCCAGACCCTGCCCTTGTGACCCCCTCAGCCCTATGTATGCCCCAGAACTTGGAGCTTCTCCTTGCTTCTAAATATCCATGCCCCTGGTGGGCTTCTTCATTTTGGGGTGTGTGTGTGTGTGTGTGTGTGTGTGTGTGTGTGTGTGTGTGTTTAGTTCCATAACTATCCACATACTTCCTCTTTCCTCTCAAGTCTCTCATTAGTAGACTTTCCTATCACGTCTGATACTCAACATCAAATCAAGAAGTGTGATTGGCATGATTCTAACTGAAGTTCCAGACAGCCATTCCAGAGCAGCTCCATACTCCCATAGTCTCATGGTGTGTGTGGGGCGGAGGTATCAGTGTACATGTGGAGGCCAGAGAGCGATGCAGAGTGTCTTCCTCTACCATCTGCACCTTGTTGTTTCATTCTAGTTTATTTTTCTGAGACAGAGTCTCTTGCTGAACCTGGAGTTCACCATTGTGGCAAGACTAGCTCGCCATGGAGCTTCACGGGTCCACCCTTCGCCTCCCAGCGTTAGGATTACAGGCAAGCACCACTGTGTCTGGTCTTTGACAGGGGTGCGGGGGTCTGAGCTCAGGTCCTCGAGTTTGCTCAACAGGCACCTGGCTGAGCCATCTCCCCAGCCCCAACCCCAGGGTTGTTGTTTTTTTTTTAACTTTTAATTACTGCCAGGTGTTAATGAATAGCTTCATTTTTGATTTACTAACTAGTTCAGTTAAGTCTAAATAAAAATTTAACTCTCTGTAGATGCGTGTTTTGGACTTTTCCCCTCTACCTCCTTCTTCAACTAGTTAATTAGCCTTAATTAGCCTTTTCAGGGAAAGTAGGTAATTCAAGTGTCATGATCCTGCTACCATGAAATCCCTGTGTTGTCTGCTCAAATTCTGGCTCCTTTTCTTTTTAGTACTTTTAATACTTTTTAGTACTAGGTTTTTAGAAGACCTAGCTGCATTTTTGAAGCAAGTGTTACGACGACCACACACGATGTGGTTCTTAGTTCCAGAAATCTGCTTGTCCCCCTCTGACCTACTCATCATTTGCAATCAGCCCATATGATAACCTTCAGATAATTGAATGAAAGTGGACACAGGGTTTGAATAACTCCTTCTAAAACCGGAGATCTACAACTGGATAGGAATACACGGACAGATGTTCAACTCCAACATCAGAAGGGTAATAGAGAAGTACAACCAGCTCCTGCTCCTTACCCACTGGGACAGATCCATTAAAAGCAGACAACAAAATAACAAGTGTTGACAAAGACACAAAGCAGCTATGATCTCAGAGGCCACATCTGCATGGCTGGTGGCCATGTGTAATAATGGCACAACAACTCTGCAAACAGTCTGGAGTCCCCTAAAAGGAAGAATACTGACGGATGAGTCTGTTACCCTGACCCCAGCAATTCTCCTCTCAGGTAGACTCCACAAAGAACTGAAAGAAGATGTTTAAAACAAAACTCATAACATAACATCTCAAAAGCACCTCAACTGGGTTATGTCCATATGGGGCTACAATAAACACAATGGGAGGTTTTGTTATTTTGTTATTAAAAAGTAACTGATTCATGCCATGTGGATAAACATATAAAACATTACGGTATGTTAAGGAAGCCATGCCAAATAGAGGCAGTGTGATATATAATCACCTTTCTGTGAAGTGCTCATGATGGGTGAACATGGAGGTTGGACATGAAGTAGTGGCCACTTAGAACTGAAGGGTGAGGGGGGTAACTAATGGATACAGGGCCATTTTAGGGAGGGATGAAAATGTTTCACAATTACGTAATGGTGGGCTGCACAATTGTGAGTGCACCAAGTTCTTCTGAATCTTGTAAACTTTCAGAGAGCGAGTCTTGAGGTGTGTGAGTTCTATAGCAACAAAAGCAGTTAAAAAAAAAAAAAAGTGATGGAAGAGGAGGTGTCCAGAAAGAGGGAGCAGAGGAGCAGTGGCTACATCAGGTCCGTGTCACAGACACTGGCAATTTTTCCTTCCTCTAAGCAGCTACCCTCTAATGAGGTTGTTCCCATCAGGAGCGATTCAGGCACCAGTCCCTGGGTCAGCCGTACGCCAAGGAGCAGATGTTAAGCTCTTAACATTTTCTTTTCTAGTCTCCCTCACTTGACTTCATACTGGGAGTAGGCATAGGGATACCTCCCCCCCCCCCCCCCCCCGGCGAACTGACGGGGACAACTAATTCTCCAGGAATCCTCGATGCCTTAGAAATCCTGGCTCTTCTCTCCAGAAGCAGGTGAGGAGCTAAGGGTAGGGGAATTAGGCTTGAAATCCTTCATAGATAGACAGCAGTCAGTCCCTGGATAAACCGGGGGTCAACATTCTGTAAAGACTGCAGCCCTTGCTCTGTGTGTTCTCCATCGAGCACTATGCTGCACTTGCAGCGTGAGCAAACGAAATCACACAAAGAACACCAGTGGAGGAGAACAGCTGTGTTCTAATAGAGACTGAATGACCAAGTGATGAAAAGATTTTTTGTTTTTAGTTGTTCTAGATCATGTGAAGAATTTAAATATTTCAAGGATGTAGTTGGGGTACAGGATGCCAGCAGGCACCTTCACACACTGAGCCATCTCGCAGGCTCCTTTTCTTTCTTTTAATGTGGCTGTTATGTACTCCGAAACTCCTCCTGTAGCCAACCCCCAGTAGATTTCCATTAGTACTGTTGCTAGCTATATACAGCTAGATAATGAAGAGCTGGTTCTGAACTCTCATATAGACTAGGATTCTAAAATAAACTAGTCTACTAAATTGGACTTTGGGAAATGGGGCTATGAGATAACATACCCACCCCAGTAGCTTAGAGTTGGGAAGGGTTTTATTGACATCTACTTTTTTTTAATAGTGTTTTCAAACACTGTACAGTTGGCAATCAAATAAGAAAAAAGAGAGAAACAATGATAAATGTGTGCCTTCTTAAGAGGTAGAGTGGAAGAGAACTGTTTTTCTCTCCTTCTGGAATCCACTGGGCGCTAACACCAGCTTCCAAGGTGAAATATAGTCCAGCAGGTCAAATTCTGACGTTACTAGGAGAAAAACAACCCGTTTCAGGAGGCAAGCTGAGGTCCTGGTGCCTGCAAGGCCCCTAAGCCTGCCACACAGAACGAGTGGGTGGGGGGAGCCGAACTTGACGCTCACTGAGCTCCGCTCTGTCAAAGAAAGTCCCAGTAACATGTTTCATCTCTTGCTGTTATCTTTGAGTTTCATCTTTGAACACACCTGAATGGGGCACAGGGAGGCAGAGAATACTATTTCAATGTACAAACCCCGATAAGCGTGAGGTATAGGGAGAAGGTCTTGTGGATGAGAGCTTAGCTTTTGAATTTGTGGGTGAAGCTGGCTTACTTCCAACCACGCAAGATAGAAAGGGAGAAAAAGGAATGTCACTGTGGAGAAACCTGTGGAGACATCACAGAAAGATGTGATAGAAAGACATAAAGAAAAACTATAAACACGGTATCCCTGTTTATCTTGGCCGTGACACCTCAGTGTATTTCATTTTCTGTGCTGTGAAACCCCCTTCTCCCCCTCACGCGAAGCTCAGCCAGGTGGCCATGGCCAGTTTGAAGTCTCAGTGTGGACCACTTTGGCGGACATGAGAGACAGAGTTTGTGTGTGTGAACATCCAGTCATGTATTCATGTCTGTGTATGACAACCGGTACAGAAAACTATGCCAGACTAAAAGGAAGGGGGCACTTCAGAGCAGTGTGAGTTAACCTTCAAAGACGGTGAACCCAGCTTACTTCCAAAGAGCTTCGGACGAAGAGGGGGAGGAAGCTAACAAGCACTCACAGGTCACCGCCAAGATGACCAGGGAAAACTCGTGTTTATGGTTGGTTATTCTTTATGTCTCTGATGTCTTCAAAAATATCCATAAACCCAGCCTAAGTATGAAAAGTATCACAGGTGAGAAACAGTCTACAAAATTCCTAACCAGTAAACTGTTGGGATAACGAAAGGGGGAGGGGGTGTTGAAAACAACCGGAGACAAGGACAGCCTGTGCTGCCCTGAGGACAATCAAAGCAATGTGGCGTCCTGAACGGGATCAACATAGAGGAAATTGAAATGAAGAAAATCCCAGTCATTTATGGACTCATGCATCAATCTGGTTTATTGAATATAAAAAATGGCCATACTGCTATCAGATGTCAGTAGTAAAGTAAGGAATGGGGTTTTTGAGAAGCTGACCCATGATGACTTAACATTGTTTTCAAAGTAAGATCCTCACTAAAAATAAAGAGAAGCATTTCTTGTTTTCTGTAGTGTAAACCCTTAATGCATCAGTAAAAGAAAATAAGGGCAAACAAAGAACGTGGCAGTGGTTGTGTCCTTCATCGAACGCCACAGGATTCCCTTTGAACTTTATGCGTGTACTCCTGAGTGTATACATGTGCACTACAGACATGCAGGAACCCTCTGAGGTCAGAAGACACACTGGATCCCCCAGAACCAGAGTTCCGGAAGACTCTGAGCTCTCATGTGGGCGCTGAAAACCAAACCTAGGTCCTGCACATGAGCAGTAAGGGCTCGTGACTGCTGGGCCACCTCCCCAGCCAGCACTACCTTACAAGACAGAACACTCGATGGTAAGTTTCTTCTCAGACCTTAGCAATCAAATGCCCCATAACGTTTGCTTTCTACAGCTTCAAACAAGGTGGATCAATCTGTGGGTCTCTTTGAACTTGACCTGAGAATAGCTCCGTCCTGTCCCGTGTCGATTCCAACACTATCTTAAACTGAGATTTCTGTTGTTAGCTTTCTTTCTTTCGTTTTTGTGAGATAGGGTCTCAACACGTATCCTAGAAAGGCATAAAAATCCCACTTCTCCAGTACCAAACTCCCACGTGCTGGAATTACAGGTATGTATCAGGACGCTCAACCTTAACAATTATTTAATGTCATCAACATTATATTTTCTTCGTTAAAAAAACTTAGTCTGTATAATAAAATGTCACCAAAGTTCAATTATAAATAGTATATGTATATATAGATATAGATATATATATATATATTAAATGGATCTCTCTCTCACATTAGGATACAAATAGGCATTAAATAATAATAATAATAATAATAATAATAATAATAATAATAAATGAAATTAGGTAAAATAAAAACAGAGAAGCCAGAATGGGACAAAACAAAGAAGAGAAGAAAAAGAGCAGAACAAGAACCTCAAGGATCACAGACATTGAAACACACACATCCCCTCACGGAGAAAACTCATAAAAACAAGATCAGAAACCATGACAGATAAACAAAAGATCTGTGAGGAAAAGAAGAAAAAGAAAAAACAAATAAAGCACTGTGAGACAAAAAGCTCCAAAAATCCCGCGGACTTTGTTTTGACTACCTACTGCTGGGCACGGGGCCTGTCCTGCAGTGTGGTTTGTGTTCCCGGTGAGACTCCTTTGGAGAAAACCAGCTTTTCCTTTCGGGGTGCTTATCAATTGGAGATAGCTTCTGGGTTTCGTCTACATCCCCTCTCAGAACGGGGGTTCCATCTGGCTTACACCTGTGCAGGCCCTGTGCGTGCTGCCAGCTTCTGTGAGTCCCTGTGTGGGCCAGTCCCGTTACTTCTAGAAGGCCTGTTTCCTTGGTGTCCCTACCCCCACCAGCTCTTACAATCTTCCTGCCTCCTCCTCCCCAGGGTCCCCTGGGTCCCCAGGAGAGGGATTTGATGGAGACATCCCATAAAGGACCGCGTGTTCCAAGGTCTCTCATTCTCTGCACACTGTCCACTTGCGGCTCTGTGAACTTGATCCCGTCTAGTGCAGGAGGAAGCTTCTC
>CABHPQ010168542.1:0-24209 GCA_902168405.1 Peromyscus aztecus | reverse complement strand
ACACACACACACACACACACACACACACACACAATTTTGGGGCTGAGGATGTAATTCAGTTGGTTGAGAGCCTGCCTAACATACACAGTACCACATAAACTGGGTGTGTGTGTGTGTGTGTGTGTGTGTGTGTCTGTCTGTCTGTCTGTCTGTCTGTCTGTCCAGAGTTTCAAGTATGGAATGGAACCCAGGATCTCTTCACAAACGACAAGTACTCTTACTGCTGATCCATCTCTCCAGCCCCAAATGGTTTAAAAAAAACCTATCCTGGTGATTATAGATCAGCTCAGAAAGGGTTGACTGTGATGATGGTGGTGATGACTTAATAGACTCTGCTTTTTAGAGTAGCTTTTGCTTTACAGCAAGCTGGGTGGAAGGCTTAGAGACCTCCTGATTAACACATGCTCAGCTCCCCTATTGCCTGTAAAGGGTTCATTTGGCACAGTTGCTGGCCCCACCTGGCCAACACCCAGGCCACAGTTAACATTGGGTTATGCTGGGTGCTGTCGCCTGTGGCCTTGGATGACTGGAGAACCACCATGACAGCATTCTATGCCCTGGCTGTTCCTTCTCAGGTCATTGCTTGGTTTGTTCCTCCATCTCCCCTCCAACCCTGGCAACCAGTGATCTTTTCACTGTCACCATGGTTTCCTATCTTCCAGCAAGTCACAGAGTTGACACAGTCTGGAGCCTTTTCAGACTAGCTTTTATCGTTAAGCAATATATGCACAAGTCCCTGCCCACATTTCCCTGCCTCTCTCCATCCTTTCCTCTCTTTCTTCCTTCTTTTATTCCTTCCTCCTTTAATCCCTCTCCCTCCATCCCTTCTTCCTCCCCTTTCTATAGTGGGGGGTGGAACCCAGGCCATCACATATACCAAGCCACAATCCCAACCTTTCCACATATTTTTTTTATTATACAGCTTATTTATTTACTGCTAAATAATATCCCACTGTCTGGACACGTCACAGTTTGTTCCACCTGTGGAAAGACATCTTGGTCGTTACTTAACACTTCTGTTGGAAACATCTGCTCAGGCAGACATTACGTCACCGCCTTAAGTTAACACCAATGACGTGGATTTGGGGATTCTGAGAAAAGTGTGTAGGAAACCATCAGACTATCTTTCCTTTTCATTAGCTGCCACCGGCGACTTGAACTTTCTGTTGCTCGAATCCTTGCAGCTTCTGCTGCTGTGGACACTCTGGGTTTTATGCTTTACACTGTCCCATATCCCATCATGCTCTTCCAGAACACACTCACTGACGGGCCTGATTGCTGGTCCCTGTCTTCCAGATCTGTCATTTTGTCTCTAACAGTTTTAATGAGGTTTATTCTGGCCTCCTTGTTCTGCGTTCCAGACAGTTTAGTCCATTCTTCAGCCCCTGGCCCTGGGCCTCAAACGCCTCCCACGTCTCTTTCCTCCTCCTCCTCCCCTTCTCCCGCCTCCTTTTATTGAGATGGGTCTCACCATGTAGTCCCTGATGGCCTGGGACCTTCTGTATGGATAGATCAGTCTGGTCTCCAACTCAGAGAGCCTTCTGCTTCTGCCTCCCTAGTGCTGGGATCACAGACGCGCCACCCCTCCCACTTCTTCGCTCTGTGCTCAGGGTGTGCCCCCGTCACACCAGCAGCGAGGCCTCCTGGAAGACTGAGGATCTTACTTCCTCTGTGCTGTGTTCTGCTTTCATTTCTCTTTGGTTTTCTAAAGGTGGGTACGGTGATGTCTCTACCAATGCCAGAGAAGGTTCTAGGCTCTAGTTCCAGCTCCAGCTCAGAGAACACATACCAAAGGAAGGGAAACCCTTATCTGGTAGGTTGGAGAATGGTGCACACCCATAATCCCAGTGCTCAGGAGGCAGAAGCAGGGGGATTTCTGAGTTTGAGGCCAGCCTGATCTACATGGTGAGACCCTGTCTCAAAAACCAAATGAAAGGGAGAAAGAAAGAAAGAATGGAGGAAGGAAGGAAGAAAGGAAGGAAGGAAGGAAGGAAGGAAGAAGGGAGGGAGGGATGGATGAAAGAAGGAAGAGGAAAAAAAACTAGTTCTGAGGATGTCGCTCAGTGGTAGAGTGCTTACCTAGCAAGGTCCTGGCTTCTAAGGCCAATAAACAAACAGACAGACAGACAAATAAATAAATAATAAAATAAATATGTGCTGTGAATCCTAATTGGTCTTAATTAAAAACCGGGAGCCAGATATCGGTGTAAATGCTGAAAGATCAGAGAGACAAAGGAACAAGCCACAGCCACCTCTCACCTCACCAACTCCTCAGCTGAAAAGACTGAGCTCCTCTCTCCTCCAGCCTTATATTTTTCTGCCTAGCCATATTGCTTCCTGTCTCTACCTCCCAAGTGCTGAGATTAAACTGTCTGGCTCTGTTTCTCTTTTAGACTGGATCAACTGTGTAGCCCAGGGTGGCCTTGAACTCACAGAGATCCATCTGCCTCTGCCTCCTGAGTGCTGGGATTAAAGACGTGCGCCACCACTGCCTGGCCTGTATGGCTAACTAGTGGCTGGCTTTGTCCTCTGATCTTCAGGCAAGCTTTATTTTTGTTAGCGCATACACAAAATATCACCGCATAACTATAAATAAATTAATTAATTAATCTGTTTCTGTCCCTGAGTTCTGCCTAACTATGGTTCTGACTCATCACATTTGTCCTCTGGGAGTGCACTAAGTCTCCAAGCTTCGCGCCACTAACACTGGGCACTGTTGGAGAGATTGTCCACAGGACTGAGCCTGCCGTTTGCTCCTCTGAGCGTGTCTTTCTGCCCTTTGTGTGTTTCTAGCTCTTTCCGGCCCATCCCCTCCTCAATTGGCTCCCGTTTCGCCTCCCTGGCAGCTCTCCTGGGCTAAATCTGTTCGTATCTCCCAAGCCCCAGAGGCTTCTCCAGATTTATATTTTTGTAGGGATCTGAACACATGCTTTCAGGAATGACTTTGCGCTTCTCACAGTGAGTGCGCGGCAGAGGCTTGCCTTCACTCCCCACCTGAGTGTGCCAGGCTGCTGTTTAGCTTGCCTGTTTGCCTCCTTCCTCTTGGCTTTTTGTTCTATTTTACTTTTTTGAGACAAGGTCTTACTATGTAGCCCAGGCTGGTCTTGAACTCCGAGTCCCCTGCCTCCTAAGTACTGAGGTCACTGGCATCCAGCCCTCCCCTGGCTTCCTTATTTCTTATCCTTGGATATGAAAGGGTGTCTTTTGGCCTCCTCTTGATTCACGAATGGGTGATGGGCTCCTCTGGTGGGGTTTTCCTCTCCTTTCCCCTCCCCTTTCCCTTCACTTCTTCCTTCTAAGTCTTACTCAAGGACTAATTTCTGTTAGCATCCTGCTTTCTCTGGGCTTGTTTCCATTCTGTGCCTGCTAGCTGCAGGTAAGCTCTCTCCATCTCACCTCCTGGGGGTTGAGGGTGGGAGAAGGCTTGCCTCCCGGCTACTGGAGGCAGTCTGTAGTCCTGTGTCAACAGAAATGCATGGTGCGAAACTCTAATTCCCAGCATGTATCAGTTCTCTACAGCTGTGGTTTTTCTTTGTCCTTCCGGGTACCAGTACAGCAGCCCCAAAATACCGTGACTCTCAGCCACGGGCATCCTGGATGCTGAGTGGATGGGTCATGGGGATGAACATTGGTCTTAAACTTTCTTCCCTTCCTATAGAGGGTGAGTGTTGCCTGGGTGGATCCAGCAATGTGGAAGTGTGGGTGCAGTGGAGGTGGAGTGTGCAGAGGAGTGTGAGGCCACAGGCAGTGCATTCCTTGGTCCTTCCTGGCTACCTCCAGTGACAAGTGGATTTCTGGAAATCTCTTTGTTGTCTAGAAGAGACAGTTGACCACAGGCCAGCTTCCCAGCAGCATGCAACCCTGAAGTGCCTTCTGAGTCTCTGCGCTTCGGATGTAAGAGGTGGACAGGCAGGGCCCCAGGCTTGTCCTGGAAGCTCCATCCTCTGCTGAGGGTAGATTTTAGTAAAGAGAAAGCACAGGGGACTTATACAGGACTCAGAAACAAGAGGAGAGTTGGAACTGCAGCCTGTCCTTCCGCTCACTTTCTGCTCTCTCACCTCCTGTCCATAATCAGCTGCGTGAGCACTAGGATCCAGGCAGACTCTCCATCCCCCTCCAGCACCTTTGTCCCACAGGTACTGCAGATGAATGGCAGGTGGCAGGGGGCTCTGTCTCGTGAGGAAATTTGTGTGACCTTGAGTAAATCATTCTCCCAAATGATGCCTCATTTTACCCATCAATAAAACAAGCTAAAAATCCAAATGCTATGGGGGTTGTCCCGAGGTCCCTGTCTAGATTGTGGCTGGTGGGCTGCCCCAGGACACACAGGGCATGTTTACTGCTATGAAGTCCTTACAGAACACTTGGAAGGCAGAGAGTGTGCCAGGATATGACGCTGAGTGGGAAGATGTGGGGCTGCTCTATCTGAGTTGCTTCTGAGAGATGCCTAGGTCAGTCAGCTTGCCTCAACTGTTGGCTGCAGAACCACCTGCAAGTCTTGATGCATATCCAAGCAGCTGGAGCCCAGCAGACAAGGCTCTTGTTTCCTGGGGATTCCTTTCCGTAGCTGGAAGGTGTCCATGCCTGACACCGTAGTCACGACACTCCTGAGTACTACTGTATGTGCAGCGCCAGGTTTTCTTTCTTTCTTTTTTTGTACAAAGGATACAGTGGTGAACAAGCCAAGGTGTCTGCTCTTAGGAATCTCCTGGTTTTCCTTGGAGGCAGAGCTGAGTAAGGGAGAGCCTTAGTCACTGTTCTATTGCCATGAAAAGACGGCATGACAAAGGCAGCTTACAAAAGAAAGCATTTAGCTTGGGGACTTGCTTACAGTTTCAGAGGGTCAGTCCATGACCATCATGGTGGGGAGCATGGCTGCAGATCTTAATCCACAAGTTGGCAGAAGAGGAAAAGACTAGGCCTCAAAGTCTGCCCCCAGTGACATGCCTTTTCCAACAAGGCCACACCTCCAAATCCTTCCCAAGCAGTTCTACCCACCAGGGACCAAGTGTTCTAACATGAGCTTACAAGGAGCAAGCAACTAGAAAAACCAGAAACACAGGGAAGAAAGAAATGTAGGCATCCAGGTGTAACGCACGGTTGCAGTCCCAGCACTTGGGAGGCTGAGGCTCGAGGGCCACCAGTTTGAGGCCAGCCTGGGCTGCAGAGTGAGACCTTGTCTCAAAAATGTAGATAAACTCCAGAGTAGGGGCAACAGGTTGCAGTTTCTGAGGAGCCACCTTCTCTGGGTGATGGCATTTTTCTCTGGATCCAAAATGCTCAAACAGAGCTTCCAAGCAGAGTTTGTAGAGAGGACAAGAGGAGGGAATAGCAGTGCAAAGGCCCTGGGGTGAGAGCAGGGAGCTGAGGGCAGACATGTGCGGATTGCAGTGGTCCAGGCAAGAGAGGTTGGCGCCCAGAGCCGTGGAGATGGGTGTGAGGAGGGCGGCGGAGTAGGAACTGTTCTTCATGAAGACCCAAGAGGCCTCGATGAGCTGACGAAGGAAGCGTAGGAGCTGGGACCCTCAGGTGTCTGAGAATGAGAATGGGGGAAGGAGACGTACAAGGAGAAAAAGCAGGTGTTTGAATTTTGGACACATTAATGTACAGACGTCTATGTTGACTTCTGGACTGCTGAGAACCGAAGACAGAGTTCTGAGTGCCTGTGTAGTCACATGCATGTTCATGTTCATGTGTGTTCAGACACACATGCACGTGTTCATGAGCACAGTCAGTGTCTATGTGTCCATGGTACATACATGTTCATGTGTGTACACACATATGTTCATGTGGGGGGCATGTTTGTATGTACAGGAATATGTTCATATGTATGTTTATGTATGTATTCATTTGAGTTCATGTGCATATGAGCATGCTCACATGTAATGTGTGTATCCATATGCGCATGCATGCATTTGTGTGTTCATATGTGTGTGTGTACCTGTATGTGTATGGGGGTTCTCCTAGGACTTCTCACCTGCTGTCGTGAGCTGCCTTAGGCTTTGTTGCGGGGCAATCCTGTGTTTTGGACACCCATGTCCTCTACCAACTAGATATCTATAGCTCCCACTCACAGCCGTGACAACCAAAAACATCTGCAGACATCACTGAGTGTCTTTTAAAATTTATTTCTGGTTGGACTTACACGGAGTCTTCATAGAGACACTCCTGTCCTAGGAAAGCATGGCCGGTGCCCTGTGTCCTTGCCGCATCACTCTCCTGATCACATTGTTTTTTCCTACACGCCTCAGAGACTGCCTCAGAACCCTTCTTAACAACTGATTGCACAGCAGCTAGGTTTGGCCATCAGGCAAAATCCATTTATTCTCCCATTTCCAGGGTTAGAAAAAGAAAGAGAATCCAGAATGTTCTTTTTTGGTCCACAAGCTGATTTACAGTCGAGTCCGCACAGCAATCTTTAACCATTTGTGTCCCAGTGTCCTCAATGTAAACACACATCCCCAAGTGCTTTCTATGGCCAGGGCAGAGCCTTAAGTGAGAGGATCTATCGGGGGGGGGGGAACCCCATAACTCAATTTGAGGCAGATCACTAAAGCAGGGTTGTCAGCTAGTGGCGCTGCCAATGTGAGCTGGTAAACAAGTAAAAAAACAGTTGGTGGTTATCAAGTGCTGGATTTAATAATGGGAATACTGCAAAAGGAAGACTCCAGAAGCATGGCAGGCTGGGGGTCGGCAGCGTCCTCAGGTTATTGGCTGTAGGATGAGGTGGCTGTGGTCAGGGCTGTGGGAATCTGTATGAGGCTTTGTTCAGGCTCAGTGTAGCCATGGAGACAGATGTCCCCCCTCCTTTTCAGGGAGCCAATCCAACCATAGTGCAAATGTGTGTACCACACACATCTGCATTTCCTGCTCCTACAGCTTCTGACTTGGGCAGAAGGCAACTGGTGAGTAGACGCTGGAAAGCATGGGATCTAGACCCAAGGGCTGTGGATTCAGGCTGCCTCTGCCTTTTTCTGTGAACTTAGGTAAGTCTTTAGCCTCTGGGATCCCCAGTTTCTTCCATCTGTAAAACGAAGCTAAAAGCAGTTTTCTCTGCAGGACTATGGTGCAGGAGTTCTGTGAACTTTCAAAAGTGACCCAATTTGCTGTTTTCTTAAGGGACCTAAGATCCCATTGGAAACAAGAATGGAAAACCTGTCTGGAGCCAGGGAACTGCCTCAGGTTCCTGACATCCTTGGGTTCACAGGCGACTTCTCTGGGTTCTGCCTGAATATTTAATAACAGACCATGGAATTGGACATCCCAAAACTGTGCCTTCGAGTGACAGCCTCAGCTGGGAGGTGCATGAGCCCATGGGCCTAGCTGCAGTCTTAGGCTGATGCTCCGCTCGGGTAGATGGGCGGCACAGCTGTGAAGCAGGCTGACAGTGGTGCAGCTGCGGGGCTCCGTCCACGGTGCTGACAGGGCCAGCCAAGGCCTGCAGTAGGAAGCGGACCCTGATTGAAGGTGTAGGTACTAAGCAGTCATGGGTCTGTGTGTGAAGAGAGATGGGGAGTGGTGGGGGTGGGGTGGGGTGGGGGCTGCCTTGTACCAGCAGAACATTGGGTGGAAAGCAGTGTTCAAACCCACAGAGCAAACAAGTGGGACCTAAAGGGTGTACTAGCAGCCAGCAGGAGACTCAGTGGAGTTTTGGTCCACTGGGAACTTGGTGCAGAAGGGGAGTAAAGATCCATGTGGGATTTTAGATCATTGGTGAGACTGTGGCTGCTGCCATCACAGTTACTTTGTATCAGTGATGAAAAATGGTTTCCAAAACCGGAATGGGACCTTGGGTTACATTAGAAACATTATGAAAAGCAAGAGGGAGGTAAGGGCTTCTCTCTCCTCTGCCATAGTAGGGGCACACTTAAGCATTTGGGGGTCAGCGTTATCTGGCCTTGGTGAAGAGGAATGAGGATGAGCTGGAAGAGGAGAGGAGCTAAGGAGCCTTGAACACAGCTATTCTAGTCATCCACTAATGGCTTATACTTCCAAGAGTGAAGAGAGCTACAGAAGCACACTTCACCCTCTGGTACACACACCTTTCTGACCAGACAACTGACTCACGAGTGTGGGGCACGTAGTTAGCATTGAGACTATAGAAACAAGAGTTTTGAGCCAAGGAAAGGAAGAGTAAAGGGAAGTGGCTGGGGGCATCTGTGTCAGTGCCCAGAGTTACCATCAAAGAGAGAAGCAAAGGGGAGATTGTGTGGCTGGAAGCTCAGGTCGAGCTAGGTGTTCATGGTGAGAAAGAGGGTACCTGAAGGTGACCTTGAAGGGTGATGCTGAGGACCTGTTTAGGACTTCTTGGGGAAGAGAGTTGGAGGTGGACAGCAAGGACCCTGTGCAGGTCCCCCAGGGAAATAGAATATCCTCAGGAAGACCGTGGGACGCTCGCTGCAAGGGGCATGACTCAGGGTTGTCTTAATGGGGAGGGATCTGGGGTCTTCCCACCCAGCCTGTGAGCCATGCCGCTGGCCTGTGCTGGGCCCTGGCTGGCTCGTGCTATGACAGGTGACCAGGGGTCAGAGCATTGGACAGAAAGGATCCTGCGGCATTGTGGGGACTGGCGAGTGTCAGACATGTATGGGTGGCTTTGGAGGGAGATTCTCAACATGGTGCTCCCTGTGAGGTACCAGCCGGATGGCCACTCGTGTGTGTGTGTGTGTGTGTGTGTGTGTGTGTGTGGTATGGGTGTATACCTGCGTGCGCACATGTGCACGTAGGTGCATGTTGACACTGGATGCTCTTCTCCGTCTCTCTTTACCTTGCTTGAGACAAGATCTTTCACTGAACCTGGACCTCTTCTCTATGGCTAGGTTGGCTGGCCAGTGAGCTCCAGGGATCTCCCTGTCTCTGACTCTGGATTCTGGGGTTACAGACACATGCTGCCATGTCTCCTCAACCCCTGGATGGCCATTTGACAGGTGTCACTGAGTTCACAGTGGCTTCAAGAATTGCCTTCCTAGGCTGCCTTCTGTGTCCCCAGGCTACCTACTCCAGCCTCCCTTGGCCAGTTCCAAATGGCTTTTGATCTCAGTGTCCTTTGTGGACTCAGGCGAGCCCTATACTGACAAGCACTGTACTCCAGAGGAGCACGCCCTGGTGACAGTGATGTGACCTGGTAAACCAAGAGTGGCACTCTCAACTCTGTTTCAGACTTTGCCAGCCGTGAACCTGCAGATTGGCCGCCATGCCTGGGCGGGAAGGTGGACTTCCTTCCCATCTGTAGGACTCAGCTTAGATGAGGAGATCGTGAATTCTAGAGCTGGTATTCACAGTCCTAAACTCTGGATGAGACTTTAAGTGATTCATTACTTGGTCACTCTGCAGATCTAGCATGGCAGTGGGACTTTCACTGCACATGTGTTTTAAATGCGAAGTGCTGGCTGGTGTTGTGTTCATGAATGTGGCCCCTGGAAGCATGTGCAGAGTGATGAGTGGGTGTCAGGTGACAATCTCCAGTGGCTGCCCCATCTGGTCCCAGGAGGAGGTTGCTTGCCTCTTTTTGTATTTGAAAGGCTCTCTAAAACTTATTTGAAATGCCCAGGCACGAAGTGTTGCTGAGGCTAGTGTGTCCTGGGGCGGGAGAGAGTGTATTCAAGAACCACGTCCTATCCTCCCATATGACAGACGTGGACTGGCAGCTAGAGGTATCAAGTCCCTTGCCTAGGAAGGACTCTCACTTCCTGGGGGACACAGGACAGTGTCTGGAAACTCAGTAGAAGTCAGAACGCTGCTCAATGCATGGGATGGCTCCAACCATGGATACCCTAGTAGGCGTCTGCAGCTGGGAGCTCCCTGAATCCTAGCCACCCAGGTCCTGCAAGGAGCCCGGGACTCCATATTCTGTTCTCTAGGGGGCAAGTAGGCTGAGCTGGGATAGTACCCATACTGCCCTGTACTTCTTGGGACAGTGCCAGACACCACGACTCATCAGCATTTCCTGGTCTCGGTTGCTGTGATTGCTCCCTAGTAAACCATTTTAGGGTCTTTCTTTCTAGCGGTTTCTGTTGTAGCATCTCACCCCACTTCTGCAGCCTTAACAGCCACAACAGAAGTGGGCTTTGCGCTTCCCCGTCCTACTCACCGAGCACTGTTTTCTGAGTCACTCCGATGCTGCTCGATGTTCATAGTACTTGGTTTGGATTTCCGTTCAGCTGATGATATCAGGATTATTTCCTGGAGCTGTTTTCTTTGTTGAACCATTTCTTCAGGAAACTGTCCCAGTTCCGCTCTTTTCTTGTCTCCTCCCCTCCCTTTATTCTTCTCTCCTTTCTTTCCTTAATTACATTTTTTGGGGGGTTAGGAACTGGATGTGATGGCCCATGCCTGTAATCTTAGCACTTGAGAGACTGAGGCAGGAGGATTGTGACTTCAAGACCAGCTTGGAGGCGGTGGTGGCGCACGCCTTTAATCCCAGCACTTGGGAGGCAGAGGCAGAGCCAGGTGGATCTCTGTGAGTTCCAGGCCAGCCTGGTCTACGGAGCGAGATCCAGGAAAGGCACCAAAACTACACGGAGAAACCCTGTCTCAAAAAACCAAAAAGAAAAAAAAAAAAGGAAAAAAAAAAAGATGTGTTACATTTATGGGGTTGGGGATTTAGCTCAGTGGTAGAGCGCTTGCCTAGCAAGCACAAGGCCCTGGGTTCAGTCCTCAGCTCTGAAAAAAAAAAAAAAAGACCAGCTTGGGCTCTATAGCAAGTCCTGATCTCAACAGACAAACAGATGAACTCATTTTTGAAAAAAATAGCATGTCCCTGATCTAAGATTGAAACTCAGAGCAGTGCCGAGCCCAAAGTTCCCCTCTTCCAGCACAGCTGCTGGCAGCGGCTGTTAAGATCACCTCCTCATCCACTTTCTGGTTAACGGTGCTGCGCTGCCCACTCCCCTGACCCGTGGGTGTAGATGTGGGGCAGAGCTCTCCTGTGTGGGAAGAACAAAGAAGGGCTTTCTGAGGAGATAATGTGTGAGTCACCGAAGGCGGGGAAGAGAAAGGCGCAGGAGGCAGAGCAGTAAGTGCAAAGGCCCTGGGGTGGGAATGGATCCCACCGGCAGAGAGGAAGAACTCTGAGCAGATGGGGGCTGTAACAGAACAGGAGTTCCAGGCTTTGGAAGGGGCTCCGTGCAGCTCCGTGGTGGCTGCAATGGAGGTTTGGACTTCACCCCAAACATGTGGGCTTCCATTCTGGAGGTGACAGGATATGGTTTGTTTGACCTGTGAGCATACGGACTGAGAGTGTAGTGTTAGGTCGAGGCAAGGAAACAGGAAATCTGACAGTGTGCTTTAGGGCAGGGACACTGGTGGCCTGAGCCTAAAGGTGGGGAAGGCAGATGGAACTGGATGGATTTTGTGCCCACTGCTGAGAGAAGGAAGACCGAGGAGGGAGCGGGCTTCTTGTCATGACTTTGTTGGGTTTAGTGAGAGGGAGTGTGTTTGAATTCAGACCTGACTGTTAAATGTGAGAAAGCTCAGAAGCAATTGACATTACCTAGTCAGGCAGATGGTAAAATGAGTCCCAAAGACCAGGGGTGTGACCCTGACTGCAGATACCGGCTCAGGGTGTCGCCTGAAGCAGATATGGGCCTGCTCATCTCCCGTGACCCTCATCAGCTCTGAGCATTTATTTCCATTCTTTAGCTTTCCAATTTTTATAAGTAAAGATGGCCTGTTGTGAGTTTGAAGTGGTGACGTGGCTGTTTGCATTTGAATTCTAGAGGTTTCCTCCTCTGGGAGGCTGCTTGTGATCTGAAGTGAGAAGGAACGTCTGGGTCTGATAGGCACAAAATGAAGGAGACAGGCTCATGGCTCCTCACCGCCTTCGTAGACTCCAGCCGGCTCCGCCTGAGAGGTGGGTGTGCGTGCTGCAGAGCGCTGCTGGCTCCTCTCTCCTACATGCACTCTTTTCCCTCCTCTGAGGGGTCCTGCAGCCTCAGGAGGTCATGTTCTTGTAGTGTGTGTGTGGAAGGGAGAGGTTCCCCAGGCACCAGTCCTCAGCCTCCGTCCATCTTGTTCTTATTTCTGAAAATTTCATATGTGTATATAATATATCTTAATCATGTCCACCCCTCACTACCCCTTCTAATTCCCTTCAGGACCCCCATCCCCACCCCATCACATCTCCCTCCCAACTCCATGTCATTTTTAAAATGATTTTTTTATTTATATTTTACGTGCATTGATGTTTTACCTGCACATATGTCTGTGTAAGAGTGTCAGATCCCCTGGAACTGGAGTTACAGACAGTTGTGACCTGCCATGTGGGAATTGAACCAGGGTCCTCTGGAAGAGCAGTCAATGCTCTTAACCACGGAGCAATCTCTCCAGCCCCTATTTATTATTTTCAAATCCATTAAGTCCAATTAGTTCAGACCATATGCATGTGGGCATGGGGTCCTCCTCTGGAGTCTGGGGAAGCACCCAATGGCCCCAGTCCTAAAGCAAAGTGACATTCCCCACCCAGCAGCTATTCACCATCAACAGCTTCGCTGCGTTTTGTTTTGTTTTGTTTTGTGATAGGGTCTTCTAGTGCAGTGGTTCTCAAGTGGACCACGAGCCCCTGTGAGGGGAGCTGCATATCAGATATCCTACATATCAGATATTTACACTACAATTCATAACAGTAGCAAAATTACAGTTACAAAGTAGCAATGAAATAATTTTATGGTGGGAGTTTACCACCGCATGAGGAACTGTATTAAGGGGTAGCAGCATTAGAAAGTTGAGAACCACTGCTCTGGTGGCTAGGCTGGCCAGCCAGTGAGCCCCAGGGATCTCCTGTTTCTGCCTCACCAGTCCTGGACTATGGGTATTCACCACTGTGCTCTGCTCTCTTGATGTGCATTGGAGATAGCAATCAGGGTCCTC
This sequence comes from Peromyscus aztecus, assembly GCA_902168405.1. Classification (NCBI taxonomy): domain Eukaryota; kingdom Metazoa; phylum Chordata; class Mammalia; order Rodentia; family Cricetidae; genus Peromyscus; species Peromyscus aztecus. The sequence goes on along the minus strand of CABHPQ010168542.1, from coordinate 11,342 downwards.
ACGCATGCATGGCAAACGCTTTCCCAACTGAGCCAGCATCCTCATCCCCAGGGCATGTTTTCCACCCAATGACCTCACGGTATAACGAGTAGCAGTTGCAGCCTTCTACACTGAGGGGCTTTCTGTCAGACAGCTTTGGGTACATTCAGGAAGTAGTTCTGATGTTGCGTCACCACGTACACAAACAGTGTCTGCTAACACATCTCGCACATATCCCCACCCCCAGTACCTCTTGCGAGCTGAAACCATCCCTTAACTTGCCATCCAGGAGCTAGGCTTTCTCCGTCCAGCCAGATCTCAGACAGGTGGCTGCAGCCACTTATGACCCAGAGACACCTCAAGCCATTGATGCCTGCTTTAGGAAAATTAATAGGTGAATGGAAGGCATAATTTTTGTGTCTCAGCATGGTGCAGATGTGGGACCGCAGAGGCCAGGCTCAGTCCTGTTCCCCAGGCATCAATTCCTGCTGCCTGCAGGGCACTGCAGACAAGAGCTAGGGAACTTACCTAGTTGCAAGTGGCTAACAAAAACAAAAAGAATCAGTATTGGTTCAGGCTAGGGGAGAGGTAAGGCGGGGCTTCAGACTCAGGACTTATCTGATGGCAATAAGTCCCATTTCCCACTCTTTCTGATTGTCTCTCTGCCGTCAGGACCCTGTCTCAGTTGTGGGTTTTATCCAATGGCAGTGCTCTCCATGTGGTTTCCCAATAGCCCCATGTCTACATGTCCAGCTTGGGATGAGGTGCGTGGGTCACCTGCTCCCCTCCTCAGCAACAGTGGGTGCATCAGCTTCAGTGGTCTTAATGCTGAGTTGGTGAGGCTGGGAGGCTGGGGAGCTGGGATGAGGTACCCTGCCTTCCCGCACTAGCTTCTCCATGTTTCTGTGTGGCTGGCCATCCTGGAAGGCCCTTCTTCAAGGTTGTATGAAGCTCCCTCTGTCTGTGATGCTCCATGTGGACCTGTTCTGCATCCACAGCTGAGAGAAGCCGTCTGATGAGGTCATCTGTGAACAGTGAACAGTCTGCTGCAAGAAAGGAAACATCAGAATAAGGTGGACCGCGTGTTCTATTAGCCTCTCTGGGATGGCAGGATAGTTGCTGAGACTTCCTGGTGGTCTCTCAGGTTTCCAGGTTGTTACTAAAAGTTCCATATGATCACAGCTTCTGTGGTCTCTTTTGAATTTGCATCCAGGGATGGCCCCCAGGGCCTTGTGATCGCTAGGCAGGTGCTCTACCAGCGGAGTCGCCCTGGGTCCTGTGGTTCACACCAAGCTCTCTCATGCCTGCGCTCTTTTTCTGTTCCCTGCTCATCTTCGTGTAGATATTGTTATCTGTTTTTTAGATGGGTAAACTGAGGCCCAGAGACTACAGAGAGCAGCTCAAAGATCCATGTCCTGTAGGAGGTGGGGAAGGTTCTCACACAGGGGCCTCAGCCTCTTAATCCCACAGAGGCTCTCTCTGCAGCTCACTGAGAGTGAACATCTGTCCATCAAGGGTACACCGTGACTCATGGGGTATCAGAGAAGGATGGTACCTGAGCACGCGCACGTGCGTGTGTGTGTGTGTGTGTGTGTGTGTGTGTGTGTGTGTGAGTGTGTGTGTGTGTGTGTGTGTGTGTGTGTGTATGTGTGCATGTGTGCCAGTGCATATGTGTATGTGAGGAAGACAGAGCACAACCTCAGCTGTCAATCCTCAGGGACTGTCTACCTTGTTTTTTGAGACAAAGTTTCTCACTGACCTGCTGCTTGCCATGTAGGCTTAGACTGGCTGTCCCAGGAGGCCCACGGATCGGAATGTCTCCACCTCCCTCAGGCTGGGATTACAAGTGTGTGTCACCATGCCTTTTTTTCACATGGATCCTGTGGGTCGAACTCCAGTCCTCAGACTTGCTGGCCCAGTCCCCCTCTCCTACCCTCTTAAACTGAGCCTGGCTGGTTGGCTGTTGGTGACCACTGCGGGTCCTGCTGTCTCCCTGAGGCCAGCGCTTCTGTTTTCTGTCCATCCTTTGTTGGCCACAGGAAGCCACAACACCTCCAGGGGGAAGCAGCTCCTGCTTTAGTTAGGCTGAGGAGTGTGGAGATTAACCACGGGACCTATTAATCCCTTCTAGACAGTGTGGTCTGTTCTGAGCCTGATGCCAACTCCTCCTTGTTCAAAAGAGATTAGCAGGTGCTGGAGAGGCGCCAGCAACATGCCAGTACCTACCCGAGGCTTCCTGCATGCTGGTAATAGATGCTCAAAGGAGAGTTAGGAAGGGATGGAAACGGAACACTTGGCTTTCTCTGGAAGTTAAAAGCTTGGTCTCCAGAGGAAGGCTGCTGGGATTTAAATCTCTCAGTGGACAATGAGTACCGCGTCTCTCAAACATCACTCTCATCGTTACCGTGGATGGTTTAGAAGTCACAAATGAAAGGATGCTATGATGAGAGACTCCACTCTGAAGACAGAGCTGCATCCCAGCATCCGAATGTCACCTTTGCCTTTGCTGCTTCGTAGATGGCTCACCCTCGGAGTGTTAGCTCACTCACCTGCAGGATTGGGGTGAAAAGCACAGAACAGCCAACGGCAGGAGCATTTGTGAGAAGGTCCTAGGTGCTTCCCGTGGAATGCCTCGCTCGAGCTTCACAGCCCAACAAGGAGGAGACAGTGGCCATAACCATAGGACAGATAGGGAAACTGAGGCAGCCAATGCTGTTCCTTGTCCAAAGCCCCATAATCAGTAAAAGTGAGAGTGGGATTTGAGCCCATGTCATGCGGCTCCCAAACAGGTCAGGGCATGCTGGACGAGTGTGGAATGGATGTGTGGAGGGACTGAGCCAGGACCGTGCTTAGGTAGAGTGAATCCAGAGAGGACAGGCTGCAGGGGAGCTGTGGGTCCTTGTCTCCCCCTTTGATATGCAAGCACAAGCAGGCGTCTGCTGGCTTTGAGGAGCCACGCGGCGTCAGGGCAGTGTCAGTTTCTCCTGGCCACAGGGTCCGACAGCAGCTGGCAGGTCCTTTTGTTTCTCAGCTTCTCCCTGTTCCTTCCATCCACACAGCAGCCTTTAGCCACATGGGGCCGTGAGATTGAAACATAAGTGGATGAAAATCAAATCAAATTCTAATTAACCACTAAATCAGCTTTGCAACTCAGTTCCTCATTGTCACTAGACAGATGTCACCTGGGCCAGCGACCACTGTGCCTGGCAGCACAGAGCTCCGATCCGTGCTGCTCTGTCTGGTGAGTGTGGCCCCTCTGGTGTCCCGTGCCCAACCTTCCCTGCCTGGTCTGTCTGAAATGTCTCCACAGGCTCATGCTTGAACCCTCCTTCCCCAGCTGTCCCTGCCATTTTGAAGACTGTGGCACCTTCAGGAGGTGGTTCCTGGCCGCAGAAATATGTCCCTCAGGGTGCTTTGAAGGTTCCTCCCACCTCAGGTTCCAGTCCCCCACTCTGCTTCTTGGCTCACTGGGGTGTGAACAGCTCCTCTCTCTCACCTCCCTTTGTTACTGTCCTTACCACATGGACACAGCCATCTGAAAGTGTGAGCCAAGGCAAACGTTCCTCCCTGGAGTTGCTTCTGTTGGGTGTTTTGGTTATAGTGACTTAATAGTAACCGATACAGATGGTATAATGGGTTCAAATTACAGCTGTTCCAAGGATCCAAGGGAATGGCAGGACTCCCCATAGGTGCCAAAATCCGAGGATGCTCGAGCCCCTCGTGTAAAGATGATGGCGTATTTGCATAAAACCTACACACCTTCCTGATACTGTAAATCATCTCTAGATTACCTAGAATATGTAATGAGATGCAAATGATATGGAAATAGTTGTTACCCGCTACTGTTTAGGAAATGGTGACAAGAAAAGTAGTCTGTGCGTGTTTAGCACAGGAGCAGTTTTCCATGAAATGGTTTTGATCCTGAGGTTCATCGAATCCACAGATGCTGGGTCCATTCACTTCCTCCCATTCCAGCTGAATGTCCCCAAAGGTCATGTGTGCTTCCCCACCTCTACTGATGTTGGGCTCGGTCACATGTTTGTTTGGACTGTTGAAATGGGACTGGATGTGGCTTATGTCATATGTAGGTGTGGTGAGGCTCTGCCTTTGGTCACAGGGCACATAACACATCAGTTAGGGGTTGTACCTGCTCTGGTCCCACAGATGCCCAGACTCTTTGCCACTTGCTTCCTGTTCTAGTCAGCCCTGGGCCTCCCAGGGTGGGGTAGCACCAATCTGTAGCAAACTCTACAGCGAAGAGCAAACTCAGGCAGGAGAGGGGGCTGGGACGTCTTTGAAAGCTCCTGCCTGATTTCTCTCAGCCCACTGTCATGCACTGAGTCCTAAACACTTGCCAAGCCCCAGTCCCTGGCCTCCTGGTACTTAGAGCCTGTGGAGAGAGCTATGGCTGGGAAGGTAGCGGAGGCACAGCAGGACCCCAGTTCGGACAGACCTAACACACTGGGGAGTTCGGTTCTGCTGAGACCAGCCGCCTGGGAGCCAGAACAGTGTGCTTGGCTTCTGATCAGTTCCTTTCAAAAGGACCCAGTTGCAGACTTGTGATCCCCTGTGTGGGTCACGCACGAGGCTAGGGAATGGCAAAGGTCCTCCTTTCGTAGCAAGGAACATTCTTCCTAGCTCATTATCTGCCCAGTAACTGCCTTGGCATTTCCCTGCCTTGACCACTGGTCAGATTTTACGCCTGCTGCGGTCACTGGGGCCATCAGGACGACAGGAATATCACACCCAGCTGTCAGCCCTGCCTGTCCCGACATGCTCTTGTCTGACTTCAGACCTTGCTACCTCCAATTATAAAAGGACAGCAGGGGCTGGGGGCACTCTTCCTTCCTAGAGTCTGAGGCAGGGGAATGCACTCTTGCTCTTTGCTCATTAATTGATGTGATATCTACTACAAGGGCCATGGGAGAGCTACAGAGGTCTGGGGAGGGCTGGGATGGGCTGGGGACTGAAGAGATGGCCGGCCCCTCTGGGCAAGCACAGAGATACAGGGCCTGGGGACCTCTGGAGACGGTGTGACAGTGAGCTAAGCTTGGAGGAAGGGCATGCTGGGTGAGCAGGGAACACTTAGGCAGTAAGAGTGGCTTGTGGCTGCCTTTGCTGCCAGTGTTCTGGAGTGGGGCTCCTAGCTACTCCTTGTGGCCATTTCTCAGAATAGCTCTGACCTCTTTGGGTGGTTGCATTTAGGGGGGCACCAGGGCTGCTCAGCTTCTGGCTTAGCTGTGTGTCGGCCCAGGGCTTCCTTCCCTCCCTGCTTGTCCCTTCTCCTGTTGATATGGTGTCTTCTTGGCAGGTCCAGAGCACTCCCATTCTCCTGCAACCTCTGTCATCCTCTTGTTCTACTCAGCCCCGGGGTCTCAGGCAGACCAAATTCCAGCTTTGCTGACAGACCCTGGAATGGGCCCTTCCTCTGCAGGGCAGTGTTCTCACAGCAGTGCTATTCAGGGTGCGGTGCTTAGGATGCTCCACGTTATGAACACCTACTGTGTGCTGGGTCCTCCTGCAGCCGATGAAGCAATGGGGTCTTTGGGACACTGAGAAATCCATGTCTGGGCGTGGGTGAACTTGATGGCAACCTCCTCTCAGCGGCGTCTCCTTGTTCTTGTCTCTGTGCAACCTGAACAGCTGTGCCTGACCGCTCCAGGTCCTGCTTAATCGATACCTCATTCAATGTCTGTAGCTGTGCGAGAGGCGGGCGTGTTCTGCTTTTACTCAGACTTGATGGTGAGGAACCGAGTCTCCAGTGCTTCTGGGGCTTTTTAAAGGTCACCAGCCAACAAGTGGAGGAGCCACTCCACACCAGGATGCCATACTCACCATCCGCAACCATCTGCAGCCCGTGCAGACTCTTAGCTGATTTCCTAGTATCCATCTTTGTGGTTGGTGTGTGTGTGTGTGTGTGGGGGGGGTACTTTTATTCAGGGATTTGCATTTGTAGCTCCCTGCATTGTTTCTTTGTTTTGTTCACTCTCAGGGGTCTTATCACTGGGGAGCTGTGAGGCTCCGGGTGCACCCCTACTTAGCTAAAAACATTGGCCAGGGGCAAGTTCATCCAGTCCCACCTTCTCCACCCAAACTCCAGCTTATCTTCTCACAGTGGTCTCCATGCAGGTGGCAGTCCCCTCCTCTTCCAGGATCTCTGCCAGCCCTGGAGCTGGGCTGTCCCTGAGGTAGCTGCTGTGGATCCTGAGGACAGGTGTCATCATTAGGCCCACAGTAGGGACAGTTTATGGTGTACTCAGGGGCACCAGTTCATTAAAGAGCAAAACCTCATCTTACAAAGCACATTCGTGCACGGGCAAGAGATCTGAGTTCAAATCCTCTCATTGTCTTTTTCCTACTCTGTGGTCTCAGTAAGATTGCGTAAGCTCTCCGAACCCCTTTTAAGTGTTGTCTGTGAGAACAGGTAAATCCACCCACGAACAGGCTGTGGCTGGTGCAGGGCAGGTTGCAGCTGAGCCTGAGACAGCATCATTCCAAATGTAGAATGCACCTTTCAGGCTGTCTAGATTTCATTCCTCCCTAATTCTGTAGTCCTGCGTCATTCTTGGGTATCCTGGAAGGACACTCCAGGTAACAATATCACAAACAGTGGGCTTAGGAGAGCACGGGGCAGTGTTTGAGCCTCTGCACAAAGCTGCACCCTGCAAGCCACTCCATGCCATTTTCACTGTGCAGACGGAGTCTCTGCTGCCCAGAGAGGCAGTAGAGCTGGCTTAGCCACTTCTGGAGTGGGCATGGAATCTCTGACTGTAGTGTGCAGTTCTTGCTGCTTGACACCTGCTTCCTGGCTCCCAGCTTGTATTCTGCTAATGTCCATGGGGCCAGTGCGGCCCTTTTCCTGCCGTATAGTTTTTTATTATAAATTTAGGAAGCAGGCTCTGCATTTATTCTGCAGGAGACAGATGTCTGGGACACTTGGATCCATTTGCCACTACCCGCTCATCTGTTCTGAGTGTCTTTGTGTGTGTCTCTAGGTCTGTTGGGACACAGCCTGCTCTGGGGTGCACACCCCTGAGTGCAACTGCTTATTCGGGGACCTGCTGAGTGCCTGACTGCCTGTTGGTGCTCTAGCCGGCAGTGACTGGATGCTCGCATTGCTCACGTCCCCACCAGTGTTCCGTCCTGGGCATGTTCTGCTCCGAATGACCCTGTGTCCCAGCAGACTGACTTCCAACCTCTGAAAGTACCCGGCTCCATTTGCCGTTAACTACCAGCATACGGATACCCTTAGGCAATTATGCCAGAACCACATGGGACCTTGCAGGAAGGTGCCATTGTCCTCCTTGGCCCTTCTCTGGGTTCTACTGATGTCACCGTTTCTAATAAGAGGGGAAAAAGCAGTTTCATATTCTCAGTCATCAAAACTGTACTTGCTTCAATTTGCTACAAGATAGTGGGGACTTTCCTTGAAGGTCAGCATTCAATTTCACTCTCTTGGTTCTGTCTATGCATTCTGAATAATCATGTCTGAAGATGGAGACCAACTCCAGTACCCTTGGGCTTGTGCCCTGCACTGAGATGAGAGAGCTGTGGGCATTGGGTACAGGCGCAAAGATCTGGAGTGAAGAGAGAGGACCCTCTACTCACTCTGATTCTACACCTTGGGTGGGCCTCAACTTCCCCTTCTGGCAAATGTGTCGGGTGTGGTGAGGACGGGGGCTGAGCAGGGCAGCATGCATACCTGTGTACACAGCCATTCACACACAGCAGTGCAAAGCCCCCCCCCCCCCCCCCCCCAAAACAAAAAAAAGGGTTTATTACAGCACAGAAGCTATGCATTACCTAAAAAAGAAAACCCCCAGAAGACAATAAATGATGAAGGCAGTCCCACCTCCTTTGTGCTTAGCTTCGCTCCCCCTCCCCAGTAAGCATTTCCCCTGTTTCTTCTCCAGAGTCAGCCATAGGCTTCCATAGCACAGGGGAATCATGAATGAAAATTCTGAACTTCCCCTGCGTCTGTCAGCAATCAATCCCGACACTGCCCTAGATCTGTGTGAGTGGATCTGCCTCGTTCTCTTAATATCCGTGCAGCAGTCCTCCCATCGATACACCTCTGTTTGCTCAGGATGTAGACTTCCTCTCGCCCAAGTACGATGCCAGCCTCCTGCAGAAAGCCTTCCTCTGTTCCCATAGCACTGGATGGCTACTTCTTGTTCCAAATTCCCAGGTCTCTGTCTCAGGCCCTTTGTAACTCAATCAGGGTGAGGCTATGCTGCTGTGACAAAGAGGCCCTGCAACATGGAGGCTTGGAGAGCAGAGAAGTCACTGCCTTTCTAAGCAAGCAGACCTGGTTGATGGAGCAGCTCTGCCCCCTGCCAGTCACTCCAAGACCCAGCTTTCTTCCGAGTCATTGCTCTGCATCCTTGAGGGCACCCCATCATCTGCAAAGTTAAAGCTGGGTCACCTAGGAGTATAGGAGAGAGAGAGAGCAAGAAGACCTGCACTATCCATTCTCCAGCCATTGGAAGAGCTTTGGATGGCCAGGGGTACTGCCTGGGAGGCTGGGTGTCTCCAATGCCATGCAGGGAGAGTGGCTGTAAGACAACAGCCGGGCCTCAGCCCGTGCCCGGACACCTTGGCCTGACATCTGGGATTTTTGTTTGTGTCTCTGGCTGTGTCCGTCAGCTTTCTGCTTCTGTAACAAAACACCTGAGGTCAATCACTCAAAATTAGAAAAGGTTGTTTTGTGTTTGCGGAGATTCAAGATGGAGCTGTCCCATTGCTTTGGGAACCCAGGGCCCAGCAAAACCGACCACAAACCAGGAGTAAGGAGGAAGAGGGAGAGAGCAGAGCAGGGTCCCACAAACCCCTTTAAGAAAACATACTAATAACCTAAGGGCCTCTCTCTAGAGCCCTCTCCTAGAGGTTATTGTGGTCAGAGGGCAGAGGCTCTGGAAGATGGTCCTGCTGCTTAGGTAGGTGTCCAGGGATATGCCCCATGTGCTGATGCAGTGACCTACCCTTAGTCATCACTCTCAGCATCCTTTTCTATCCCCAGAGGAGGCTCCTTCTGCCTCAGGGCCTTTGCATGCACTACATAGATCGCCCCTCACCTCTTCATACAGTTGCTTCCTCAAAGTGGCCTTCTCCAAACTCCTCTCCCGGACAGTCTGGGTCTCCCCTTTGATGCAGGCAGACATTTCTCCTTCCCGTGTGTTAGCACCATTGCATAACAGTGACTTTAAAAAAATACTATATTATTTTAGGTCAGCCCCCACTTGGAAGCTGTCAGCTCTACCATGGCAGGTTTTTGTATGCTTAGCATGAAGCAGAATGTCAAGCTGTTGACCTTGTGCTTGTCAAATGTTAAATCATTGCCAACACTGGTCCACAGCCCGGGTAACTGAAGCTCAGAAAGGCTGAGTAACTGGTCTTAGATCACACAGCCTGTGAGTCTGGCCACTGAAGTTTCAGCCTGCTTGCCTCTGGAGTGCTGGCTTGCAGAGCTTCATGCAACCAGGTCACCACGTGCTTCGTGCCTCAGAGGGTATTAATAGGGTATGTTCAAGGGGAGGTGGGAGGGCAGAGGATGGATGGCTGACTCAGCCTGGGGGAGGGGGCGGCTGCCTGGAGGAGGCGGTGACCTTGGAAGGCAGTTTGGAGTAGTTCTAGGGACTGTGAGGGAGCCTGAGAGATGAGGCCCAAGCCAGGATGGCTAGGATGGCCCCATTCTGGGGTGCAATTTGGGCTTGTCTAAGCTGACAGGACTCCTGAAGTTTCTTAAGCAGAGACATGACAGGACCCAGAAAGTTCTGTTTAGAACATTGCCTTAGGCTGGGGCTGCAGGCAGTCAATCGGGACTTCAAGTTTTCCTTAACTGGTTCATTCTGATCTAACTTCGGCTGGTGAGCCAAGTACCCCAAATTACAGTGCTTTGATGAGGCAGAAGCTTCTCTGGGGTAACAGTTCAACCAGTCAGGCATCAGAGCTCTGCTCTGAGACACAGGATCCTTCTAGACATGTTTCATTCTCCCCAGGTCCAAGAGGGCCACGATCACAGTCAGATTCCAGCCCCCAAAGAAAAGGTGGGCTGGAGATTTGGAGCAAAGAAAGCGCTCAAGTTAGACTGGGAACACACAGGGAGACCCCCAAATTGCTGTGACACTGGGGCCTCAGAATAGGAGCTGGACAGTGCTGCCCTTCCTGGATGGGACACTGTTTGCCACTTCCCTGCAGTCCCTAGCTCTCCTGCTTGTGTCCCTGTCCTTAAAGTCAAGCATCTCGTGCTGTCCCTTGAGGAATGTGAGTTGTCCTCTAGGCTGCTGAGCTGGGCTAGACATGCAGAGGGACTGAGCATTGTGCTAAAAATGACTCCCTTCCATCCTAGTGAAGGCAGCTTCCAGGTCCTCAGCCTCCAGAGTCATGGGTAACCAGGCAACCTTGTCACATGGCCATTTGGGTCATGTGAGACTGTTCTTCATTCTCCCTGGGGTCCCCAGAAGGGAGGCAGCCTGGTGAGTCCTGAGGCCCCAATGGAGGACCCCCTCTCCCTGCCGTGGGGCTCCCAACAGGGCCATAGCTTGTAGGTTGATGGTAGTCATCCTTCCCCTGAGATGCAGACCAGACCCTGTCTGAGGTGGCTGTGAGTGGCCAGGTTGCTTGTAGGTTTTCAGTCAGAGCCCACAGGACATTGAGTTACCCATGATGCAGGCTTCCATCCAGAGATGCCAGCAGCAAAAGGAGGGGTGTTTGGCTGCTCTGCCCAGTACTCGGTGTTACTGAGCTGAGGGGAACTCACAGAGACTGATAACCAGGGAAGTAACAGGGTCTTGTGGAGAGCTAGGATTGGAGAGCAGAAAGCTTGCTTCCCAGAGGGCCATGGGTTTCCTGGAGTGGGAAAGGCTTGAGGTGGACAGTGGCTCCGGGTTGCTAGCTCTTCAAGGTCAGGAGTACATTCTGGTTTACAGAGGGCTTTCTGAGTCGCAGCTCTATCAGGGCATCTGAGCCTTGGGGACCCGGGTGCTCTTGTCCTGGCCCTGTGGATGACTTGTGAGCTGTTGTCACAATTCCTTACTCTCTCCACTGGGGTCTTAGTTCTCCTGTAGCGTCTCAGGATGGGGCTAGCTTCAAGACAGGATGCTGTCCCTTCTGGGGTTTCCATAGTGACAGATCCCTTTGAGGAGCATCTGAGGACTTGGCTGACTTTACTGAAGATCTGTGGGAGGTTCCATCACACAGTGCAGGTCCTGTGGCAGGTTCGTCATCTGGCCAGCTCCACCCCTGTCACCTGGGTTTCCCACGGAGTCCTTCTTCCTCTCACTCTTGTTTTTTTCGAGACAGGGTTTCTCAGTGTAGTCCTGACTGTCCTGGAACTCGATCTGTAGACCAGGCTGGCCTTGAAC